>JADLZM010015151.1:479026-489833 GCA_018148995.1 Sinocyclocheilus maitianheensis | reverse complement strand
GTGTGTGTGTGTGTGTGTGTGTGTGTGTGTGTGTGTGTGTGTGTCAGTGTGTGACCAAATGTCTCCACAAGGATAGTAAAGCCTGACATTTTTTACAGTGTGGTCCTCACGAGGGAAAAAATGATTAAAAATAGTAAATGATATTTATCTGAAAGTGTAAGAATGTGTTTGTGTCTGTATGTGTGTGTGTGTGTGTGTTCAGATGGGCAGCGAGGAGCAGCAGGAGCGTCTGCTCAGGGATTGGCTGGACTGCTGCGTGACAGACGGCGGGATGCTGGCGGCGCTTCAGAAGAGCAGCAGACGCAGACATCACCCGCTCATCACGCAGATGCTGGAGAAGTGGCTGGATGGGTACCGGCAGATGCACCCGTGTCCCACGCTCTCCGACAGCGAGGATGAGGAAGACGAAGAAGACGAGTGACCCCCTGAAACCATTTCAACACTGTTCCACACACGCCCTCTTTCCCAGAATGCAATGCGACCACCCCCAACGACAGCGAGGGCTGAAAATCTTTGTGTTTACTTATCGAATGTAGACGTGCTGCATGTGGCTCTTTACATATGGAATGATGAGAATAAAAGAGCGTCATAAATGAGCACATATTCTTTAGAGGGTTTGAATCTGATCGCAGGAATCAGAGTTTATGATTTACTCACACTAAACCACATTTCTCACAGTGTTTGTGTTCCCTTCTGTTCTTTCTCTCGCTCTCTGGCCTGCAGCGACCCGTGTGCGGTTTGTTGATTTGATTGTATTTATTTATGTCTTTGCTCTCTCTCTCTCTCTCAGTGGATACTGACCCGACTCGTACTGTGAGGAGCGTCATGAAGAGTTTACTGACATGCTGAACCTGTGATCCTGTACCTCATTTGTGATGTCAGGTGATTCTGAACAAGAGGAGAGCGAATCACACGGCTTTAACATTAAACTAGAAACACATCTGCTCTCTCATCTCCTGTCTGCCTCGTTTTTTCCTCTGCACCTGAAATAATTACAGTTTTAGAAATTGCATGAACTCAAATTACTCCACAGAAATAAACAATTAACATTTACTCACGGATTGATGGGCCACTTCATGTTTTCAGGGCGAGACACTCTTCTTTTTCATGCACAAAAAAAAACATGGTGAAAATGTGTGTGTTTGTCTATGTTTGTGTATGAAAAGAGAAATCCAAGCCCTTCTGGAAAAACCTCTAACTCTAATAATAAGAATCTGAACCTGGCTTTATTCATTGTTCAGATGTATGTTCTGGAAATGCATGCAAATTAATGCATATTTAATTAGAAAATGCCTTATGCATATTTAAACCTAACAGAATTGTAATAATATTTTTTTAAAAAACGTTTCAGAATTGTAATACTAAAATAAAAACAATCGTTCACAAACCAGTATAATATTAAATCTAAAGTACTGTCACCTGCTGCACATAGACGTGTAATACATGATTTATTATGATCAGTTCTGTTTAATAATGTCTTTCTTTTTCAGGTGTATGTGCTTCAGAAAGTACGTTTTTGTAGCTAAATATGAAACTGAACCACAGAATCTTATAGAACGTGTCTGGAATAATGATCACATTTTGCTGTTATTGTGAACTTCATCGTGTGTTACTGTTAACATGCCTTTGACCAGCAGATGTCCTCAGTGTGATTCGGTCCTTCAGAACTGTGAATCATTTAGAGAAGCATCGGTTCAGTTGATTCAAAGTGACTCCCATAATCATGGAGAGGTCAAAGGTCACACGCAGGGTCAGTCTGTTGCCCTGTCCAAATACTTGTGCACTTTACTACTTAAATATTTCTCGTATTTGTCCCAAATGTTCAAGTGAGGATGAAGACCACAAGTGTGTGTTGAACTTTTTTCATCAGCTGATGGGACACACTTACATTGTTGTAAAAACGCAAGTGTTTACAGAGCTTTATTTTTTATGTGTGTGAGTTTGAGTGTGTGTGTGTGTGTGTGTGTGTGTGTGTGAGTTTGAGTGTGTGTGTGTGTGTGTGTGTGTGTGTGTGTGTGTGTGTGAGTTTGAGTGTGTGTGTTTATATATATATTGTAGAAATTAAGATTATCATGAGTTACATGAAAGTTTTTATAGCTTTTATGGTGTTTTTTGTCCTCTGATCATGTAGCCTGTGACCCTATAACCTGTAAAATAAAGGAAGATGGTTTGTCAAATTAAAACATAATGAAAATGAATCTGAGATCGTCTGCACACCTCAGTCTGAGCCGCAGGTGAGACGCTCGTTAGCTAATAATTCATTCGTTCCATCTCCACCTGCCTTCAGCCTCATAACGACTGATTATCAATCATCACTGAAATATGTTCATGTTGTGTTGAACTTTGTTATTGCTCAGGTGTTTCTTTATTAGGAAATGCTGAGAAATATAACTGACCTGAATAAATCAACAGTAGTCCTGCAGCAAGTCTAAAATGAACTAAAACTAAAATTAAACCAGAAACCAACTGTTACTTAAAATTTAAAAACAACTAAAAGAGACTTTTTTCCAGCATGTAGCATCATTTCTCATCTTCTTCTAGTGTAACTTAATGTACAAAAATAGCTAAAACTTAAAATAAAAAATTTATAAAATTTAAGGAAACAGAGCAAAATTACTAGAACTGGCTAAAATTGAAATGAAAATAAAAACTACTTTAACATACAATATTAAATATTAAAATATTCATAAAATATACTATTATATACTGTAAAATATATTAAAATAACCAATAGTTATATTAGCTAATAAAACAAAATTCTCCATTTAATCTCACTGTCAACAAATGAAACAAATGAAATACTAAAGAGATCTCATTGTGATTTCTCATGATATTTAGAATATATTTAGAAACATTAACGCAGGTCTTTCAGCAGACGCTTGTGAGATGCTGCATGGTGCTCGGCTGTCATCTGGATATTAATAAGTGCATGTAATTCATCAAGACAGTCGTTAAGCGTGTGTCCTCGCAGTCGGCCGTCGTGATCACTGCTTCATGAACTGCTCTCTGTGGATGAGTCTGTTGTCTCACTCGCGGCTCGTTTGAAGATCTGATGTGATTTTAGAGTTTGGACTAATCATGAATATTACCCACGTGAGCATATCTGATGTGGAAGATGAATACTGATACTAACTAATCAGCACGGCAATCAAGCGTCAATCACGCCACCGCTTCTTGTGCAAGAAAGAGCTTGAAGATCAGATTCAAGCGTCTGAAGCTCTTAAATGTTTTTAAGATGTAGAGAAGCATTGCACAGACAATTACAAAACAGCAACAATACATCTGCACTGCAAATGAGCAATGCAACAACAGCAGACCATTCCAGACGTGACAGAAGAGAAGCAGACTCAAAGAGAATATCTTAAATTATCAGAATGTAGTCAGACCTTTTATTGCTGTAATCCTTATTAGATTAAAATTCACCATCATCGTTAACTACACAGCCCTGAAACTTCCAATATATATATATATCTTTTTGCATGTGTTTGCAAAAAAGAATAAACATATGACCTAATTTGATGATGCTGAGTTCAAAAACATTCATAACAACTTTCAATCACATGCTTTTTTCTCACAAAATAATAATGCACATTTTATATGTATTAGCTTTAATGCACGTTAAATATTAGTCAAATGCCAAAAGTTTGAGAAAAATAGATATTCAAAATTTATAATTTAACTTGCAATCTGCAAAGGAGTAGAAAAGATGGAAATCAGATCATCTTCAAAATCATCCGTATTTGTGAAAATGGGTTGAGAACTGAACGAACCGCTGTAATCTGGCTCAGATTCAGACAGGAATCATGTTTGTGGTGTTTTCTGTTGATTAAGGGACAATACAAGACTTCTTCACCACACAAATGGTTGTCACAAGCAAAAATGCTACCAAATGCATCATATTTAGTGAGAAAGTGTGACATGCTCCACAATTATTTGGCATAACATCCAAAATGAGTGAGAATCAAGTAGTGGGTTTCATTCGGCCGGTATGCTGCAGGGTTTTAATTAGCTGAGATTTTAGACCGGTGCATGCATCACCTACAACATCAGCCAGAAGAAAGACTGAACAGATACGTGTTTCTTTAACACTGATGAATCATTCGCAGTAGAGCTGGAGTCAACCGAATCGATGTTCATGTATCACAATGACAAATAAGCAAAGTGAACACTTAAAAAGGTGAAATGAACTCACTCCCATCAAACACACATGAGCGCTTCACATCACATTTCAGGCTTCTATATAATAAACAGAACTCTTGCTCATGAACTGTATCGCAGTCCTGGAGACTTTCAAATTAGCACAGTCGCAGCAAATCAAGAAGTCTGTGTGTGTCCATATTTGGCCGTTTCCTCACTTTCACCAGATTACACAGAGAGCTTGTCCTTGATGAGACTAAATAAGGGTCCGAGCGAAGCCCCGTGAAACAATAGTGGATGTGGTTATTAAGAGCGGCCTGTGAGATTAACACAGTCCACATCAGAGCGTGATAAACCATCATCTGAGCCAGAGCTGCTCTGGATCTTTCACAGGTGCTTTAGATTCCTGCATGCTGCTCGTCTCAGTCACAGAACCGGATCTTAATGCTCGATTTTACAGGGTTTTTTCAGCTGCTTTGACACATTTTCAAAACTTTGCCTCTTTTTTTCAAAACTTCACACACAAATCCAAGAACTGCACACAAAATACAAAAAGCCTCACATCTCGTGCAAAACGAAGCACTGCGTTCAAAATATCACAAACACGTCTCAAAAGCACACATTTGCAAACAGCTTTACCATAATATTAATTCCTGTTAGATGTGTGTGTGCTACATCGAGAAGTGTGTGTTGTGTTCTACAAAAAGTGTTTTCTGAAAGTCAAAGTCTGAGAATCAGTGTCTGGTTTTGTAGGTTTGGGGTGTGCTTCTGCTGTTTGAGTGTCAGCTTTCAGAAACTGTGTGACACGTGAAGATGCAGTTTTGCATTGAAAACTATTCTAGAGTGCCTTGAATTAAATCAGCCTGACCCAGAATCATATCATCCATCCATCCTCCACATAATACAGCTACTTCTCATTTAATATGATATTGTTGTTCAATAAAACCAGCAGAAGACTGTCTTTCGCTCGCTCTTCTTAAAGGTCAGGATCAGCAGGTTTTGATATGTCAGATAGGATGATGATACGTCTGGGATTCTCCCATCATGCACCTCGCTGACGGCAGAGAAACACAAACACTTCTGCTGACCAATTATATGAAATACAAAAAAAAGCAATGATTTTTCCTGATGAAGTTTCAGTGCTTGATTCAAATGTCTTGGTGCACGTTAATTAATCAGCCACATTCCAGTTTGGTTTTCATTGTTATAGATATTCATTGCTACTCATATTCATGGGATGGAGATTTTGGCTTCAGTTCAACACATTTGGACTCAAAAGATCTCATAACAATCTACATGCTGCTGAGGAAAGACATTAATGAAGATCATCATACGAGCCTGATTTGCCACATTATTGTAAAGCGCAGCTTGTTACACGAGAGATTTATTCTGTGCAAATGCTTCTGTTGAGCAAAACTTTGTTGAATTTTAATTAGTGAGGAATGTAATACTATTTATCTTTCAAACAGAGCAGTGGATTTAGAGCCTCATCAGCAATATTTGGGCAATATTCATCAGACGGTCCGTGGACGGAGCATGAGAGTGTCAGGTGAGATTCAGCATTTACACAGGCATCACAGAGCATTTACAGTAGAGTGAGTTCAGAATATTGTGAATATTCAGAATATCGGTGAATATTTACACCAGTTCTTAGGAGATCTAGATGTTTGCTTTACAACATTAATGTTGATTTTAATGTTGATTTGATTAATCAAAATCATCAGCCATAACGTTCAAGAGTGGCACTAGTGGTGTATCAGATGAAGTGTCTGTGTGTGTGTGTGTGTGTGTGTGTGTGTGTGTGTGTGTGTGTGTGTGGTTCAATACCCTAATTCCCAATGTCACAGACCTGTCACTATGATAACCGTGAGAGAAGACTGACAGCAGAAACACACACACACACACACACACACACACACTCTCTCTCTCTCTCTCTCTCTCTCTCACACACACACACACACACACACACACACACACACTCTCTCTCTCTCTCTCTCTCTCTCTCTCTCTCTCACACACACACACACACACACACACACTTGTGGAAGTTGATGTTGATGGAATCGCAGCACTTCTGGATGAGATTGAGAAGTTGGTGTTACTGCTGTACAGATAGTCTGAGGTGGAGTAACACAGTTCAAGTCTTCAGTACAGTGACATTTCTGAACAGTTGCACACTGTCTTTAACAAATGTCTTCTTATTTACATCAACATGAAATGAAAACGGACTCTGTTGACTCTTAATTCAAGCTCCTGCTCTCGCTGTGAGCGATTCATCAGTGGTGTTATTCTACAAGTATTTTAAGAAGTCTTCTTCATTTCTTTTTCAGAATGTAATAACTCACTAAATCCCAAAACGGAGACACTTTCGCCATCTAATCAGTTCATAATGGAGAAAATCAGGCCTTTAATATCCCGTTTCACTCTGAAGTACGTCATGATATGGAAGTAAGGAGTTGTTCATGTCAGCTGAAGTTTGAAGACAGAGAAGGTTGTGTTAAACTCAGGTGAGATGACTGCTGCTTCAGGATTTGAGGATGTTCAGGAAGGTGCTGGTCTCCTGTAGGTGGCAGTATGATGTTTCTCAGGAAGATTTATTCAGATATTCACTTTATTGTCAAACACTTACTGCATCAGAAACACTTGAAACATTCTTTCAGGCGCTGTTCCTCAAAATCTAGTCGGAAATCTTTATTGTTGTTCACTACATGAAGAGTCTCTTCTGCTCACCGAGGCTGCAGTTATTTGATCACAGTAAAAACTGTCAAATATTATTACAATTTAAAATATGTCTCTATGTGAGTCTCTGTTAAACTGTAATGTATTTCTGTGATGCGCAGCTGTATTTTCAGCATCATTCCTCCAGTCTTCAGTGTCACATGATCTTCAGAAATCAGTATAATATGCTGATCTGCTGCTCGAGAAACATTTCTGATTATTATCAATGCTGAACACAGTTGTGCTGCACAATATTTCTGTGGAAACTGTGATACATTGTATTTTTCAGGATTTACAGATGAACAGAAAGTTCAAAAGAACAGCATTTATTTGAAACATTATAAATGTCTTTACCGTCGCTTTTGATCAGTTTAATGCGTTCTTGATGAATAAAAGTTTTTTTGTTGTTAATTACCCATTTGCTCAGTCAACATCTCTGCTGTCTATGGTTTTGAGACTCACGCACAAGCTAAACGCGCTCGGGTCTTTATTCTGATCAGTCTCCATCCTCTCCATCCTCTCCATCCTCGCGTCGCGTCGCGTCAGGGACACTGAACCCCGCCCCGCAGCGCGGTCCATCATCAGATGCGCTCGGAGCTCGGAGTGATGAGGAGCAGATGAAGATGATGAAGATGATGAAGCACTGAGGATGACAGCTGGACTCAGATCGCCTCAGTCTGGACTCGGCAAAGGTTCGTAAGTTTTGAGTTAAGATGCACTAAATCCCAATTCAGTTCAGTCACGACTGATGTAATATCACTTTTTTAATCCTATTAGTTTATTAGTGATACATTAGTAATTATATCCATGTGTTTATGTTGAATGCGTTATGTTTCTCTCTGGTCTTGAAGGAAGGTTGGACTCTTGCTTATATTCTGCGGATTGTTTGAGCGCGAGTTGTGAAGTGTTTCTCTGTGCGGAGGTTTTAGGTGGTTTCTGCTGGTTTTGGCAGAGGTTTAATGGTTTAAAGGTTTAATTTAATTCACTTAAGCTTTATTGGCATGGCGAGAGGATATAGCCAAACCACTGCAGAACGAGTTTATATACAGAGTGCGCTGAAATAATATTAAAACATTTAATTGATAAGTCATTTGTCAGTTTGATGGTTTCATTCAGAGTTTATTGTTTGAGGATCAAATTCAGATTTAAATGTTTAATTACAAGCATTTTAGAGCCTCGGTTTCTCTTTTGCTTTTGCTTTTTTCTGCTCTCAGTCTGTTGTTCTCACATTTAATCAGTCCCTCAACACACACACACACACACACACACACACACACACACACACACACACACTCTCTCTCTCAGATGCACACACACTAAGAGACACACACACACACACACTCTCTCTCTCTCTCTCACACACACACACACACACACACACACACAGACACACACACTCACACTCTCTCACACACACACACACACACACACACACACTGTTTTTTTCTTTGACTGAATGTTGCGTCTATGGAGAGTCATAGTGTGTGTGTGAGTGTGAGTGAGTGTGTGTGTCTGTGTGTGTGTGTTTCAGTGTGTGTCTGTGTGTGTGTGTTTCAGTGTGTGTCTGTGTGTGTGTGTTTCAGTGTGTGTCTGTGTGTGTGTGTTTCAGTGTGTGTCTGTGTGTGTGTGTTTCAGTGTGTGTCTGTGTGTGTGTGTTTCAGTGTGTGTCTGTGTGTGTGTGTTTCAGTGTGTGTCTGTGTGTGTGTGTTTCAGTGTGTGTCTGTGTGTGTGTGTTTCAGTGTGTGTCTGTGTGTGTGTGTTTCAGTGTGTGTCTGTGTGTGTGTGTTTCAGTGTGTGTCTGTGTGTGTGTGTTTCAGTGTGTGTCTGTGTGTGTGTGTTTCAGTGTGTGTCTGTGTGTGTGTGTTTCAGTGTGTGTCTGTGTGTGTGTGTTTCAGTGTGTGTCTGTGTGTGTGTGTTTCAGTGTGTGTCTGTGTGTGTGAGCGCATGTCTTTTCATCAGCACGTGTATAAATAGAGTGCGTTCATGAATCTTCTTTAATGTGACTGTATAAAGAGCTCGCTGAGCTTCCAGTGCCAAAAGCTCTTCAGGTCCAACTGTTAAATCAAATATTTGCTCAGTTCTTCATCCGCGTGTCCCAGTAAATCCATCTGCCTGTTTATTCATCAGTCTGACCCTCTGAGCGCTCGGTTCTGACACCTGTTGAGCAGAAACATGCCAGCACACACACATCTATCATCGAGAAACTGCATCACGCATCAGGAGTGTTTCAAACAAGAGTTCTGGGCTTCTGCAGAAGAAGCAGAACACACATCTCTGTAGTTTCAGCATCAGGCATTCATATGACATCAATGCTTTGACTGAATTCTGCCCCTAAATGGATTCAGTGTGTGTCTGTGTGTGTCAAAATACAAAAAGCCTCTCATCTCGTGCAAAACGAAGCACTGCGTTCAAAATATCACAAACACGTCTCAAAAGCACACATTTGCAAACAGCTTTGCCATAATATTAATTCCTGTTAGATGTGTGTGTGCTACATCGAGAAGTGTGTGTTGTGTTCTACAAAAAGTGTTTTCTGAAAGTCAAAGTCTGAGAATCAGTGTCTGGTTTTGTAGGTTTGGTGTGTGCTTCTGCTGTTTGAGTGTCAGCTTTCAGAAACTGTGTGACACGTGAAGATGCAGTGTGGAAGCAGATGAAACAACTGTAATCTCACGTAAAAGCTAAACACACTGTGATTGGCCGCTTCACATGTCAATCAGACAGCCTCTTCCTGTCTGTGTTTTACTGATCTCATCATATCATCATGTTTCTGCAGCCACAGATTTGATTTGGATCATGTTAATGTGATATCCACCTCGCAGAAAAGCCTAGAATAGTGTCCTCATGATCGTCTTGGTGTTGCTTAGGCGTTGTTTGTGAAACAGGCTGTTTTCTGTGTTCCTGATATAATGGAGTGAAATACTGTATAATGAAAGACTGGCTGGTGTTGCGTCAGTCTGTTACGAGCTCTTGCATGAATTGGTTTAACTGGTTAACAAAACTGAGCAACACTGAAAAATTGGTGTAGGATTTAATTTGAAATTACAGTCACTCAAAAATTGTGAGTACATTTCACAAATTATTACAAAAAAGAATATGTATACATATAAGAAATAAAATATTGCTTAAATATGTTTCAAAATATAGGCCTATTCATGTAATTATATTTTCTACCAATATACTTTTTGGCCATTTAATTGTATATTTTGGAAAATATATTTTAAAATTATAAATATTTTTATATTAGCCTAAATGCAGGCTACTGTAAGATTCAAAACATATTTTCTTGCCCCTGAAATACATTTTGAAATATATTTAGGTAAATCAAGGTTTAAACTGAATGTATTTTCAAATTGAAAAAATATATTTAATTGAGCTTTACAGTTTCTAACACATATTCTGTACATATTTAAAATATATTATGAGCATACAAATATTTAATACATACTTTTATTTACAACGTTCATTTTTCATTTTGCAGTATTTTTATAGTAACTTTAAATCCTGACAGACTTCAAACTGACTTTGTTTGTGTGAAGATTCTTCAAAATTCAGAATATTGTAGATAATGACAGGATTTCCATTTATGTGTGAACTGTCTCTTTCAGAATCAGCTGTTTTTTTGTTTAAGCACATTTGAAATGTTGGGTCAAGCTGAGTGCATTGCATCGTGGGATGCAGAATATCATGCACTGTGCTTGTATTCTACACATGGATATTCTCTCAGAGATATTCCATGCATACTGTGCACCATTATATGAGTTTGTCAGTGTGACGTGTGTGTGTGTGTGTGTGTGTGTGTGTGTGAGCGTGTGTGTGTGTGTGAGTGTGTGTGTGTGTGAGTGTGTGTGTGTGTGAGCGAGCGAGTGTGTGTGTGTGGGTGTGTGTGTGTGTGCGTGTGTGAGTGTGAGTGAGCGAGCGTGGGGGTGTGTGTGTGTGTGTGTGTGAGTGTGCG
>JADLZM010015151.1:407580-423068 GCA_018148995.1 Sinocyclocheilus maitianheensis | reverse complement strand
CACACACACACACACACACACACACACACAAAGTGTATTTCTGACTGCATTCATCGAACTCAAGCATTCAGCTAGTTATTGTTAGAAATATTACTCTCTTTAATGCAATGCATTGTTTTATATCACGGTTTAAAACAAAACCCCAAACCTCAAATAAAATGAAAAATAACATGGCCGGTATGATATTGAGTCTTGACTCTTGAGATGTATTTTTTCAGGATTTCAGGTCTCTTTTCGTACCGAAAGCTCATCCTGCTGTCTGTTAGTTCTCAGATTCATGCGTTATAGAGAGACGATCTTCAGTTCATCTAGCATTCAGCTGATGTTAATCAAGCTCCATCTTCTACATTCGCTGCATCTTCAGAAACAGGATTCATGTGTTTTTAGAGTCTGGAAAGTCATTTTAACTCGGTTCAGGGTTCTGAATGTCTAAACGAGATGATTTCTTTGCAGCGGTCGAGGAGCAGGAGGGTGAGTAACTCAATCACGCCGTGTCTTCAGTGGCTTCGCCTCATTTCAGCTCTGTCACTGGCTGAGCTGAGCTTCAGAAATATTAAAGCACTTGTATTCATTCTAGGCTTTTTCCACCTTGTGCTAGTGTTTGTTTACTAATGTTGCCTAGCAACAAGCAGCGATTAATCATTCCCTCCATCACTGATCACATTCACATCATTACACCGTGTTATTCATCCTTGGTGCCATGTGTTGTGTGAGTTTACGAAGATTTCTACTCAAATGTGGACACGTGTGTTTTTTAATATATTACATTTTTAATATATTTTATGTATTTTTTGTTGTGTGTGTGTGTGTTGCATGTGTATACAGTAGTCAATATTTGAAGTGGATCTAAAGGTTTTGATCCACTTCGTGTGTGTGCAGGCGTGTGTATGTATGCGTGTGTATGTATGCATGTGTGTGTGTGCGTGCGTGTATGTGTTTTATATTAAAACATTTTGATATAAATGCTTATGAAAATCAAAGAATACATTGTTTCTAAATATCAGTTTCTTTACAAAACTAACTACTGCAGAGCATCTGCGTTCAACCTTCAGTAGTGTTCGTGAAGTTAGTGTTCGAATTATAATAAAAATGATTGTCCTGAAACTTCATTTATATTCACAGGCTCATATTTCCTATAGATTTTACTGTGTGTGTGTGTGTGTGTGTGTGTTGCATATGTATACAGTAGTCAACATTTGAAGTGGATCAAAAGGTTTTGATCCACTTCGTGTGTGTGCAGGCGTGTGTATGTATGCGTGTGTATGTATGCATGTGTGTGTGTGCGTGCGTGTATGTGTTTTATATTAAAACATTTTGATATAAATGCTTATGAAAATCAAAGAATACATTGTTTCTAAATATCAGTTTCTTTACAAAACTAACTACTGCAGAGCATCTGCGTTCAACCTTCAGTAGTGTTCGTGAAGTTAGTGTTCGAATTATAATAAAAATGATTGTCCTGAAACTTCATTTATATTCACAGGCTCATATTTCCTATAAATTTTACTGTGTGTGTGTGTGTGTGTGTGTGTTTGTTTCAGAGCATCAGGCCATTGTTTCAGACATTAAAAAACAACAGGAAGAAGAAATCCTGCAAATTGAGGTATGTCTCATTCATCTCTCTAAGGCCCTTCGTTTTCCCCCACATTAAAGGTCTAAATGAAATTCATCCTCATTACTTCACATCTGTAGCGTGCTATTTTATACATGTCCAAGAAACATGGTAATACCATGGTGCTTTATAATATGCAAGTCCTTCTGATAAATCTGAATGAAGTATTCTAGTCTTCAGTGTTTCTCTCAGCGCTGATGGATGGGATGCGTGAGAAGCTCGTTTCATGATTCATTCATTAGTTGACGTCTCATTTCCATATGCGCTCCATATTCACTCATGCAGGTTATTGGGCTGATTGTGTTTGATTCGATGCCCTGCTGCTGGACTCATGTTTAATGGTTCCCAGAGTTTGTTTGATTTCAGAAACAGGAAATAAACTTCTGTGGTGAGCTCAGGAGAAGTGTGCTGTAGTGTGCACTGCCAGCAGAGGGCAGCATCACTGCACACTTCACTCCATCAGACCTTTACTACAAGAGCATAGGAAGCTACTGGACCTTCTGTTCTAATAATACTTTAACAGAATATTATCATGTGCATACACACATTTATTAATTATAATAATTGCACACATGTAATTACCTATTAATATTGTATAATTATGTAAATGCAGTATTTATTATTTTATCGTGTGTATATACAGTGGGTACGGAAAGTATTCAGACCCCCTTAAATGTTTCACTCTTTGTTATATTGCAGCCATTTGCTAAAATCATTTAAGTTCATTTTTTTCCTCATTAATGTACACACAGCACCCCATATTGACAGAAAAACACAGAATTGTTGACATTTTTGCAGATTTATTAAAAAAGAAAAACTGAAATATCACATGGTCCTAAGTATTCAGACCCTTTGCTCTGTATTTAGTAGAAGCACCCTTTTGATCTAATACAGCCATGAGTCTTTTTGGGAAAGATGCAACAAGTTTTTCACACCTGGATTTGGGGATCCTCTGCCATTCCTCCTTGCAGATCCTCTCCAGTTCTGTCAGGTTGGATGGTAAACGTTGGTGGACAGCCATTTTTAGGTCTCTCCAGAGATGCTCAGTTGGGTTTAAGTCAGGGCTCTGGCTGGGCCATTCAAGAACAGTCACAGAGTTGTTGTGAAGCCACTCCTTCGTTATTTTAGCTGTGTGCTTAGGGTCATTGTCTTGTTGGAAGGTAAACCTTCGGCCCAGTCTGAGGTCCTGAGCACTCTGGAGAAGGTTTTCGTCCAGGATATCCCTGTACTTGGCCGCATTCATCTTTCCCTCGATTGCAACCAGTCGTCCTGTCCCTGCAGCTGAAAAACACCCCCACAGCATGATGCTGCCACCACCATGCTTCACTGTTGGGACTGTATTGGACAGGTGATGAGCAGTGCCTGGTTTTCTCCACACATACCGCTTAGAATTAAGGCCAAAAAGTTCTATCTTGGTCTCATCAGACCAGAGAATCTTATTTCTCACCATCTTGGAGTCCTTCAGGTGTTTTTTAGCAAACTCCATGCGGGCTTTCATGTGTCTTGCACTGAGGAGAGGCTTCCGTCGGGCCACTCTGCCATAAAGCCCCGACTGGTGGAGGGCTGCAGTGATGGTTGACTTTCTACAACTTTCTCCCATCTCCCGACTGCATCTCTGGAGCTCAGCCACAGTGATCTTTGGGTTCTTCTTTACCTCTCTCACCAAGGCTCTTCTCCCCCGATAGCTCAGTTTGGCCGGACGGCCAGCTCTAGGAAGGGTTCTGGTCGTCCCAAACGTCTTCCATTTAAGGATTATGGAGGCCACTGTGCTCTTAGGAACCTTAAGTGCAGCAGAAATTTTTTTGTAACCTTGGCCAGATCTGTGCCTTGCCACAATTCTGTCTCTGAGCTCTTCAGGCAGTTCCTTTGACCTCATGATTCTCATTTGCTCTGACATGCACTGTGAGCTGTAAGGTCTTATATAGACAGGTGTGTGGCTTTCCTAATCAAGTCCAATCAGTATAATCAAACACAGCTGGACTCAAATGAAGGTGTAGAACCATCTCAAGGATGATCAGAAGAAATGGACAGCACCTGAGTTAAATATATGAGTGTCACAGCAAAGGGTCTGAATACTTAGGACCATGTGATATTTCAGTTTTTCTTTTTTAATAAATCTGCAAAAATGTCAACAATTCTGTGTTTTTCTGTCAATATGGGGTGCTGTGTGTACATTAATGAGGAAAAAAATTAACTTAAATGATTCTAGCAAATGGCTGCAATATAACAAAGAGTGAAAAATTTAAGGGGGTCTGAATACTTTCCGTACCCACTGTATATATATATACACACACACACACAGATGCATCTAAAAAAATTATTTAAAAAAGTGAAACTTTCATATATTCTAGATTCATTACATGTAAAGTAAAACATTTCAAAAGTTTTTTTTGTTTTAATTTTGATGATTAGAGCTTACAGCTTATGAAAGTCAAAAATCCAGTTTCTCAAAATATTAGAATATTTACATTTTAGTTTCATTAAATGACCATCTCTACAGTATAAGTTCTGGGTATCTCTTGTTCTCTGAAACCACAATAATAGGGAAGACCGCTGACTTGGCAATGGTCCAGAAGACGATCACTGACACCCTCCACAAAGAGGGTAAGTCTCAGAAGCTCATTACTGAAAGAGCAGCTGTTCACAGAGTGCTGTATCAAAGCATATTAAATGCAAAGTTGACTGGAAAGAAGAAATTGGGAAGGAAAAGGTGCACAAGCAACAGGGATGATGGCAAGCTTGAGAATACTGTCAAGCAAAGCTGATTCAAACACTTGGGAGAGCTTCACAAGGAGTGGACTGAAGCTGGAGTCACCACGCTCAGACGTCTTCAGGAAAACTCCATAAACAGAAACAACGTCAGAAGCATCTCACCTGGGCTAAGGAGAAAAATAACTGGACTGTTGCTCAGTGCTCCAAAGTCCTCTTCTCAGATGAAAGTACATTTTGCATAATCATTTGGAAATCAAGGTCTGGAGGAAGAAATCCAAGGCACAGAATCCAAGCTGCTTGAAGTCCAGTGTGAAGTTTCTGAAGTCAGAGATGATTTGTGGAGCCGTGGCATCTGCTGGTGTTGCTCCATTGTGTTTTATCAAGTCCAGAGTCAATGCAGCCGTCTACCAGGAGATGCTGGAGCACTTTATGCTTCCATCTGCTGACAAGCTTTATGGAGATGCTGATTTCCTTTTCCAGCAGAACTTTAGCGCCTACCTACAGAGCCAAAACCACTTCCAATGATATTACTGTGCTTGATTGGCCAGCCAACATGCCTGACCTGAAGCCCATGTGGAATCTATGGGATGTTTTCAAGAGAAAGATGAGAAACAGTGGATCTGAGCTGAAGCTCAATAGTGCCTCAGCAGAGCCACAGGCGGATCGCTTCCATTCACTCCTCACTGATGCTGGAGTCTGTGCTAAACGAGCCCCGACCAAGTATTGAGTGCAGAAATCAACATACTTTAAAGAATTTGAGCTTTTCTGTTTTTGTGATCTTAGGAAATATTCTAATATTTTGAGATATTAGATTTTTTACTTTCATGAGCTGTAAGCTCTAATCATCAAAATTAAAGCACAAAAACTTTTGAAATGTTTTGCATTAATGAATCTAGAAAATATGAAAGTTTCCCTTTTTGAAATGTTACAATTTTTTTTATGATATTCAAATTTTTTGAGATGCACCTGCCATATGTATGTGTTAATGTGCATGTGTATATATATATATATGCGCGTGTATGTATATGTGTAAATGGTTTAAACAAAATGCTATAAATTATAATTTAATTCAATAATTTTATTAATATAAATAATTTTTACATTTATATTCATTTTTTCAAAAATACATTATGTATACACAACCGTATATACAATTAACAATTATTACATATGAATTATTAGTTAACTTACATTTACATTATTCAATATTAAATATTACTATGAATAATTAATGATATGCATTTGTTTACATTATATATAATATGAAATGTATTTAATTACCTAATATTATACATCTGCTAAATGACTGAAAGTAAAGTAAAAGTAAATATTATGATTATGTAAATGCTTGGTTTTTGTTTAAATAAACTTTTATAAAATAAAATTTAAATAAGCAATTATTATAAAATTATTAATAATAATTGTATGCACACAGTTAATGATTAATAATTGCCTTAATAGGTTTATATAAATAATCGATATTTAAATTTCATATTATTACTATAATATATTAAGAATTTTATACACAATTAGCAATTGAGTATACACAATTAATTGTTTATATAAATGAATACCTTAGTCTTTAATGCTTAACTATTAATTTTATATAATTATCTAAATGTTTTACTTTTATTTGAATAAAATAAAATAAAGTTTTTTTTATATTTATGAAAAATGCATGCTCTCTCTCTGTTCATTCTCTCACAGTGTTTCTCATTAAACATTTGTGTGTGCTGCTCTCTATTAGGTCCTGTGGGGTGTCTCCCCCGGGGGCTGTTGAATTCAGAGGACTGTGGGCATCTATTGTTGTGTTTTGAGTCTGAAAGCAGCTGCTCCTCATCAGTTCTGTCCACACTTCAGCATTGTTTCTTCCCACAGGAAACACGTCTAACCGCGTGACACGAACGCGAGTGACTTCGCAGAATCCAGTGCACGAGAAGCTCAGATTTATGTCTGTTTCTGTCTGCGTGTTCGTCTGCTTTTCATCACGCCTGTCTCTGTCTCCGCAGGAGGAGTCTGTGATAAAGACGGTGCATCTGAAGCAGGAGCACGTCTGCGTGATTGAGCAGCTGGAGCAGACCATCGAAGACCTGCGCAGTAAGATCGCCGAGCTGGAGAAACAGCAGCCCCTGCTGGAGCGGGAGGTGCTGCTGACGCAGGACCAGGAGTGCGGAGCAGAGGAGCGCCTCCTCCCGGACGTCTGCCATGTGGACCTGCAGACAGAGAACACTGCGCTGCTGCTGCTGGAGGCCAAATCGGTGCAGACGTCTCCCATGGAGGAGAGCTTTAGGTTTAAAGTGCCTCCTGTGGAGGCGCAGGGGCCCGGGAAGAGTGACTCCTCGCTGCCATCAGAAACTGAAAATGCTTCTCAAGTGTTTGTGTGCATATGCCAGCAGCTGCCGGGCGCTTCGGTGCCTCCTCCACCACCCCCTCCTCCTCCATCCGGGATGTGTGCACCACCTCCTCCACTTCCAGGAATGAGCGCTCTTTCTGCTCCACCTCCTCTCCCATGCAGTTCATTTCCTCCTCCTCCACCTCCTCTACCAGGAGTGGTTGCACCTCCTCCTGCGCCTCCTCTACCAGGAGTGGTTGCACCTCCTCCTGCGCCTCCTCTACCAGGAATGGGTGCGCCTCCTCCTGCGCCGCCTCTACCAGGAATGGGTGCACCTCCTCCTGCGCCTCCTTTACCAGGAATGGGTGCACCTCCTCTACCAGGAATGGTTGCACCTCCTCCTGCGCCTCCTCTACCAGGAATGGTTGCACCTCCTCCTGCTCCTCCTCTACCAGGAATGGGTGCTCCTCCTCCTGCACCTCCTCTACCAGGAATGGGTGCGCCTCCTCCTTTTTATACACAATTAGCAATTGAGTATACACAATTAATTGTTTATATAAATGAATACCTTAGTCTTTAATGCTTAACTATTAATTTTATATAATTATCTAAATGTTTTACTTTTATTTGAATAAAATAAAATAAAGTTTTTTTTATATTTATGAAAAATGCATGCTCTCTCTCTGTTCATTCTCTCACAGTGTTTCTCATTAAACATTTGTGTGTGCTGCTCTCTATTAGGTCCTGTGGGGTGTCTCCCCCGGGGGCTGTTGAATTCAGAGGACTGTGGGCATCTATTGTTGTGTTTTGAGTCTGAAAGCAGCTGCTCCTCATCAGTTCTGTCCACACTTCAGCATTGTTTCTTCCCACAGGAAACACGTCTAACCGCGTGACACGAACGCGAGTGACTTCGCAGAATCCAGTGCACGAGAAGCTCAGATTTATGTCTGTTTCTGTCTGCGTGTTCGTCTGCTTTTCATCACGCCTGTCTCTGTCTCCGCAGGAGGAGTCTGTGATAAAGACGGTGCATCTGAAGCAGGAGCACGTCTGCGTGATTGAGCAGCTGGAGCAGACCATCGAAGACCTGCGTAGTAAGATCGCCGAGCTGGAGAAACAGCAGCCCCTGCTGGAGAGGGAGGTGCTGCTGACGCAGGACCAGGAGTGTGGAGCAGAGGTGCGCCTCCTCCCGGACGTCTGCCATGTGGACCTGCAGACAGAGAACACTGCGCTGCTGCTGCTGGAGGCCAAATCGGTGCAGACGTCTCCTATGGACGAGAGCTTTAGGTTTAAAGTGCCTCCTGTGGAGGCGCAGGGGCCCGGGAAGAGTGACTCCTCGCTGCCATCAGAAACTGAAAATGCTTCTCAAGTGTTTGTGTGCATATGCCAGCAGCTGCCGGGCGCTTCGGTGCCTCCTCCACCACCCCCTCCTCCTCCATCCGGGATGTGTGCACCACCTCCTCCACTTCCAGGAATGAGCGCTCTTTCTGCTCCACCTCCTCTCCCATGCAGTTCATTTCCTCCTCCTCCACCTCCTCTACCAGGAGTGGTTGCACCTCCTCCTGCGCCTCCTCTACCAGGAATGGGTGCGCCTCCTCCTGCGCCGCCTCTACCAGGAATGGGTGCACCTCCTCCTGCGCCTCCTTTACCAGGAATGGTTGCACCTCCTCTACCAGGAATGGTTGCACCTCCTCCTGCGCCTCCTCTACCAGGAATGGTTGCACCTCCTCCTGCTCCTCCTCTACCAGGAATGGGTGCTCCTCCTCCTGCACCTCCTCTACCAGGAATGGGTGCGCCTCCTCCTGTGCCTCCTCTACCAGGAATGGGTGCGCCGCCTCCTGCGCCTCCTCTACCAGGAATGGGTGCGCCGCCTCCTGCGCCGCCTCTACCAGGAATGGGTGCGCCTCCTCCTGCGCCGCCTCTACCAGGAATGGGTGCGCCTCCTCCTCCGCCTCCTCTGCCAGGTGTATCTGCGCCGCCTCCAGGAACAGCTCCTCCTCCACCTCCTCCTCCTCCAGGTCCTCCGCCATTGGCTCCTGGTCCTCCCCTGGCCTTCGGTTTGGGTTCTCTGCCTCCGCCGCTCCCGCTGGGTCTGTACGCGTTAGGAGTTCCGCAGGAGAAACCGCCTCGCAAAAGCTTGGTGGAGCCACCGAGACCAATGAAACCGCTGTACTGGACCCGAATACAGCTGCACACCAAAAAGTACCATCATTCTACAGTCATTTCTTTTTGTAATGCTGCTGTTTTGATCGGTTCCCCTCATACTAATCACCAGAATATCATAGTTACTGTAGTTTTTAATAAGGCAATAATCATTATTGCTCACTAGTTCTTATAGTTAGTGATCTGAGTGATCAGATGCACCATTTTCAGCTGCTGAACCATAAAACAGATGAAAAAATACAGAGGAGGAGCCTGAGCCACATCTACAGACCAGAACACACTTTACATTCTAGTCAGAAAGAAAGCACCTAGAGCACCCTAGCAACCAAATGCAGTGCCCTAGCAACACCACCCATTATAGCATGACTCGCACGGGCAATATTAATTACTGCAAATGATGAACATGTTGATTTCAGCTGCTGATTTTTTTTTTTATTAAAATGTTTTTATATTTATAATAAATAATTATAAATTAACGAAAGCTTAAATAATAAATGATCAATTCATTCATTCATTCATTCATTCCGTTTTCTTTTGTAGTTTTTGTCTATTTCATTTGTTTTGTTAGATTTTTCATTTTTAATTGTCTTGATTGTTTTTGTTTGTTTCTTTCTTTCTTTTGTAAAAAGATTGCCATGTGTTTTTCTTTTTCTGAGGAGTTGTTGATAAAGCAGGTGTTTTTCTCCCCTAAAGTCTGTTTTCCTCCGCAGGGACTCTCATGCTCTCGTGTGGGAGAAGATCGAAGAGCCATCCGTGGATTTTGACGAGTTTGTCGATCTCTTCTCCAAAACTGCAGTGAAAGAGAAGAAGAAGCCTCTTTCAGACACCATCAGCAGGTCAAAGACCAAGCAGGTGAGCAGAGACGTCCGCTGTTATGTCTGCGGCTCAGGATGAGGTTAGAGTTGGTACGAGTTTACGAGCGCAACAAGACCGTTTCCATGACTGAGTCCTGACGTTTGTGTACAGACGGCGGCTCCTCTCAGAGTAAATGGCCAAGCGCTTGGCACCACCGTGCACCGGATTGCAGCTCTGATTGGAAATATGACCGTAAAGAGCAGAACCGAGGCGCATAAATATCGCAAAGTGCTCCAAACGCTCGTGGGTTTATCAGATCTGTGTCAGACGTGTGTATGTGGAAACCACCAGCTTTCACATTCATATTCTCAGTCTGTTTCTGTAAAGGCTCGTATGTGGGAGTTTCCTCCACTATAGGAACTTTGTGCCACTGGATGGATTCCTGTTGAGCAGATCAATGTAAACAGATTTCAGCTTTTCTTTTTGATTTGTCAAGTATCTATTTCTATAGCACTTTATGCAATACAGAAATTTTTTTTGGAAAGGTAACTGCAACTTTTTTTTATCGCAATTCTGAGAAACTCAACTGCAAGATTTAAATTCATAATTGTGAAATATAAACTCAGGATTGCTAAGAAAAAAATAGATATTCTGAGTTTATATCGCACACTTCTTTTTTCACAATTCAGTTTCTTTCAGTTGTGTATATCTTGTGTTTGAGATTGTATCTCGCTATTTTGAGTTTGTTTCAGTTCGGCGTTTATAACATGCAATTCAGAGTTTATCTTAGAGTTTGTGTTTCTCTTGCATGTTTGAGTTTGTATCGCGGAATTGAGTTTCAGGGTTCCCGCGGGTCCTTAAGTCTTAAAGTCTTAAATTTGCTTGCATTAAATTTAAGGTAATAAAAAGTCTTAAATTGTACAAGAAAGTCTTAATTATGATTTCAAGAGGTCTTAAATTTGGGTACGGACCAGAATTAACATGAGATAACAGAAATAAACATGAGCGCTGCAATTTTCAAAGTCAGGTGCTGCTCTGCTTTGTGTACTGCGGTAACCGGGGAAACGGTTACAGGTCCGCGGTAACCGGGGAAACGGTTACAGGTCCGCGGTAACCGGGGAAACGGTTACAGGTCCGCGGTAACCGGGGAAACGGTTACAGGTCCGCGGTAACCGGGGAAACGGTTACAGGTCCGCGGTTACCGGGGAAACGGTTACAGGTCCGCGGTTACCGGGGAAACGGTTACAGGTCCGCGGTTACCGGGGAAACGGTTGCAGGTCATTTCTAGGACCCTACAGTTTTTTTATTATTATTTTATTTTTTTATTTTTTGTATGTATGTATCAGCGGCTCATACTACTTTATAGCACTTGCTATTCAGTTCTGTATATTATTATTTTTAAGGAATCAAGTAGTTGTTTAATTGTATAAATGAATTAATAATAAAACATACCTGTTGGTAACCCTCTTGAAATATTTAACCTAATTTATTTAAATATATTATATAAATTCTGGTTTTAAATTCAGTTTAATTTCTGGACGAAAACCATAAATATTAGAATAGTATAAAGTAGTATGAGCCGCTGATACATGCATACAAAAATAAATAAATAAAATAATAATAAAAAAACTATAGGGTCCTAGAAATGTGGTCCTGAAACTACAGCCTCCAGTATTGCAGGAATACCCTACAACAGGCTTATTGAAAATGCACATTCATTCTCTGCCAGCAGGAGGCGCTTTCGTAACAGCAGACCTATAAACTGTTTCCCCGGTAACCGTAGACCTATAACAGTTTCCCCGGTAACCGTAGACCTATAACAGTTTCCCCGGTAACCGCAGATCTATAACTGTTTCCCCGGTAACCGCAGATCTATAACAGTTTCCCCGGTAACCGCAGATCTATAACTGTTAATATATAACCTATAAAGTTAATTTTTTTTTATAGCAGTTAATTTACTGTAAAGAAAATGTACTGTACTATTTTTATTTTATTTTATTTTATATAAAATAAATATTTTACAAAATAGGTTTTAATCCAAATTCGGCATAAAATTAAAGCCATATGTTTAAATAAGTTGTGTTCCAAATTTGAAGTTGCTATAAAAACAAATTGAGGTTACTATACAATTATATTTAGGCGTTATACCACAAACAGCCACCAGGTGCCATCCAAACCCCATTGAGTTTTTTTGATGCATTTTTCTGTCACAAATGTATACATTTCTCTCTCAGTATTACTCCTGTCACAAAATCTGCTGTTTTGCTATAGGGTACGTTTTTTTTTTTTTAAACGTTTTGGTTCTAAAAGACCGTGATACATTTGGAATATGACACCGCACTAAAAAGATTTTAAGGTCCATTTCTATGGTAACGTAATGTCTGATTTCAAAACGGTTTTCACAGGATGAATTTTGAGATTTTAAGCTTTCAAGTGATATATAATATATGATGATTACTAAAACGTGATAGGAAAAAAAGGAAACGAATATAATTTTTTGTGACAAAGGTCAGAGCTCCTGTTATGGTGTATATGTTTTGAGGTGCACTCTTGTCATAAATTAATCTATTACGATTAATAAATGAAAAAAGAAATTGGCAACGAGTATGGGAATTGGCCCATTTTATTGTAAAAAAAAATCTGCAATTGGAATCGGTCACAAAAAAATCCTGATCAGTGCATCCTTTGTACATAGCTGTAGAACAAGTGGGTTATATAATGATGTTTTAAAATTAAAATATAAAAAAAAGTACTTGAAAAGAAAACCGGATGGCTTTGAAGAGCATAATTGTATAGTTGTGTTAGGATGAGTTGAGCAAGTCTTGCACATGTATTTCCTGCTTAAAGAGGAAGAAATGGATAAAAAAGATCAGACATGCATGCATACGAGTAAGAAACATATACATATGTGAAATTTAAAATATATGTATATGCATGTTAGAACATAGGTATGTAAAAATAAAGAATACGTATGTGTGGAAGTGTAAATATATGTGCGTGAAAGTCAGAATACATGTATGTTTTGAAAAAGTAAAAGTGTATATATGCAAGCAGAAACATGTATGTGAAACAAGAAATGTATGAATGTGAAAGACGTATCTAAGTGTGTGAGCGTGCCAGAATGAATTATGGCTTGTACAGCCCCCTCATATCTTGCGTTTTTGAGTTTGTATCGTGCAATTCAGAATTGACTGTATATCGTCCTATTCTGCGTTTATATCATCAAGATGAAGAGCAGCGTTTGTTCGGATCTTCTCGTTCTGTGTCTTGATCAAAGCGACCGCATCGTGCTGCATTATTGTCTGCTGGAGAAAGAAAGACTCGGTCTGTGAAATCAGTGAAATCAAAACAGTGCTGCTCTGGATCTAGAGAAATCAAACAATACAATAATGAAACAAGACAGACTCAAAACGCACATACAACATGTTGAAGAAGAAATCTTCATTCATATTTAGAGGTCAGATTTCGGCCCGAATTCAAAAGATTTAAAAAAACAATCATAAATTAGTAAGTTGTTTTATTTTAAGAATTGAAGTTGAATTTTAAAACACAAATATCTGTATTTTACTCTCATTAATGTAATCAGGGCTTAAAGTTAAAGGATCTCCGGCGTGCGGGGGAAAAAAGATCGTCCTACGTTTAAAAACACTTGTTGATATCACGTTCGAAAACTCGCTTGATTTGTAACGTAAACCATTTAAACGTATGCCGACACCGGAGAGAATGCATCAACATATTTCTAAATATGAGATTTATTGTACATCACGATTTCTGACTTTGCATGCAGCCAAATATTAAAATTAAATGGATGTAAACGTCGTTGAATCGCATGAAACATCACCAGGCCGTTGGCGCCCTCTGCAGGTATTTGTTGTAATAGGCATATTGCATTATATATTTAACAGTGTTGTTCAATAAAACCATGTACTTTGTTTTGATACTTTATTTGAGGCCAATTATTATTGCCTCATCGTTACTTTATATATAAATAGTCATATTAAAGCCTGTTTTTCCACTTAGTTCTATTTGTATTACTAAAAAAAATCAGATTACTTGTCAAAATGATTAGTAGATTACTTGATTCGCAAAATAATCATTAGTTAAGCACTAGATTAGTTAAATCATTTCAAAATACAACTGCATTTTTTTACTTTTTGTAATTAAAAGACAAATATTTTATCATTTGAAAGCATTAAAACATTCTCGTTCTAGTGAGGCAAGTATCTGTATTTTGTCTCATCTCGTGAGCTGTGTGTTGTCACACACCTAGTGTCTACGAGCGTGAGAAACTCATAATTATCCAAGTGTATGATACAGCTTTCATTCTTCAGGTCAATCATATACTCGTGGAAATATTTGAATAAGGAAAGCGATAACTTTGCCACAGTATCCTTTCAAATGTTAAAGTTGCCAGTCATTGCATTCTTTGCATGTGCTGCACTTTATTTGTTCCATTTTGTTTTATTAGTTTATTTATTAGAATTTGAAAGATAATAACCATATTGATTGATAAGTGAGATCTGATTTTAGTCCTTGAAATCCAAAAAAGTCCTTAAGTCCTGGAATGTTATTTTGCAGTGTCTGTACGGATCCTGTTTAAGTTACCAGTTCTTGGAGCATTTTAATGTTTTTGTTGTTGTTAACTGAACTGTAGTTTTCTGTAGTAAACTGCCTTTGTATATTTCCTATTTCATATTCATTTCCTAGTATTTAAGTGACCATTATTTATCTTGAACAAAACAATTTCATAAATGTCATGTTTTAGATTGTAGGTCATCCTGTACTCTGTCAAGTGCAAAGCTAACCAGCTAAACTTGATATCAGAAGCATCCTAAATGTTGCATGTGTTTGCACCATATTGTAGTGAGTAAACTTTCTTGTTGTTGCCGTTTTAAATATCCCACCATAGTCTGAGCCTGTCAAGGGCTAATGGCACGTTACTAGTTAGTTTCAAGGAAAATCATTTTCTTTTTTTGTTTGCCAAATAATCCCGTGTACGTGTCCAACCCCTGGAAAAATGTGGATTTTGTCAGGCATGTAGTTGATCAGATTAACATGTTTTAAAGTTCTTCATATGAGACCCCCCCCCCCCATGAGTCTGAAGTCACATGACGCTCAGCCCGGGTCTTGTGAACAGACCTGAGGTTAACCACATTAATGCTCGTCCCGCTCCGTATTTGCATATTTACGACTCCGCCATTAACATAACACAGGGTTTTTTCCTGAGCGACTGAGCTGATGTGGCCGTGGTGCATTCTGGGACGGATCACGTTCTGAGGTGTTTGGCGTCTGTGGCTGCTTTGTTTGAGTCTCGTCTGATGGCTGATGGAGACGTGTTTTATATACGGCTGAGGCCAGGCTCGCTCAAACAGCACAACAACAAGTTTATTAAAAAGAGGAGAAGTTGGGCTCTTCTGATCCTGTGGAATGAAGCTGCTTTGTGCCAGCTGATGATTGAGATGGTGGTTCTGCAGACCTGCTCTCGTCATGTCTGAGGCGTCTGGAGGAGATTTGTCTCTCTGAAGGGAACAGAACAACATCAGCGGCTGCTTCTGTTTAGCCCTCGTCACACATTCAGGTCCATTTTGACCTGGAAGAGATGCATGAAAAATTCTACAAAATGCATAGTTTTTAATAAGGTACCAAAACTTTGCAAATACTTTAAGATCATCAAAATACACTTCCACCCCCCAGATAAAAAAAATTCAAGAGATATCACTCACTCACTCACTCACTCACTCACTCACTCACTCTCACACACACACTCACTCACTTACTCTCTCTCTCTCTCTCTCTCTCTCACACCCACTCTCACTCTCTCACTCACACACACTCTCTCACTCTCTCACACACACTCTCTCTCTCTCTCTCTCTCTC
>JADLZM010015151.1:374824-402373 GCA_018148995.1 Sinocyclocheilus maitianheensis | reverse complement strand
TCTCTCTCTCTCTCTCTCTCTCTCTCTCTCTCTCTCTCTCTCTCTCTCTCTCTCTCTCTCTCTCTCTCTCTCTCTCTCTCTCTCTCTCTCTGTGTGTGTGTTGTAGGTGGTGAAGCTGCTGAACACCAAGCGTTCTCAGGCCGTGGGGATCCTGATGTCCAGTTTACATCTCGACATGAAGGACATTCAGCACGGTCTGTATTATTCTGTTATTGTTGTATGATTTAGCCTTTTTCACTCTTCCGTGTTTCTGGACTGCTGCTTGCAGGGTAAAAGTTGTTCTGGTGACAGCAGCGGCTGCACTCAACAAGAATGAGTTCGAGAAGCAAAGTGTTTTTCTACGAATGAGATATTATGAAAATGCTTGAACTGCAGGTACATTACTCTACGAAGCGCAAACATTTCACAATTAACTGTTTGGTCAGCTCGGGTCATCAAATACAAGTTTGTTTAATTCTAAATGATGGCCATTATAATTCAATTAGTTTCGCCGTTCTGTCCGTTTGGTGCTGACTGCATTATGACTCTCCACTTAAATTTTTTTCACATTATTATTAATAAAGAAATATTGTATTTTCTACTTGCTCTCCTTTGCATTATTAACATGATGGCGTAAATGTACGTTGTATTATGAGCCCTGGGAAATACATATTCATGACTTTATTCCTATTGTATCAGATTGCATTGTTGTGTTGAGTTTAATATGCATCAGCCAGACTCCGTTAGAATCGTTTAATGTATTCTTGGAAAAATGTGCATCTAGTCATAAATGTTGTCATTTTTAAGTAATTTATCATGATGTGGTGGTTCGAGGGAAATGACGGAGTAAACGGAGATGCGCTCAAATGTACCGGAGATCAAAGACTAAATAAAAAGGGAGTTTGCCGGAGCGTGCTGAGCATGTGAAAAAGGCTAATTAAGATGTTAATGAAGCACTTGAGCACTGACTCTGATCCAGACGTGTGTTTGTAAGTCTGATCCATGTGGTGTATTTGCTCTGTGGCAAGAGTTAGTCGGTCGTGATGGTCTGCGGTCACCGGCGGGTCGAGGTGGATGTACAGCTGGAGGTTTTGTTCTGGCGAGCTGCTTTCCTGTTTTCTTTTCCACGCTGGCGTTTGAATGCGCGGCGTCTGGGCATTGACGTGTTCTTCTGTGTTCTCTGTGTGGCAGCGAGGGTTTCCTGATGCTCTGATAGGCTCTGGGCTGCGTCTGCATCCATCACATATCAGATGGACCCTGAACGTGAACCCAAACTCATGCATTCACATCACTGCTGGACGACTTGTTTTTATTAATATCTTCTTTCTGTGATGATTTGAGGAATCAGTCATTCATGCTGCAGGGCACCCACTTCAAATAAAATATTTTTAATGACGTGGCCAGATTTACAGGTGGTTTAAAATATTTTAGAACTTTTATGAAACTTTTAAAATCCTATTTATTTTATTTTTATGTTTTAATCTATTTTTATTTATAATTTATTTTTATTGTGTGTTAGCTGTATTTTTTTGTTATTTTTTTAACCTGATCAAAATAACCTAACTGCAGTTTGATTGAGATTAATTGGAAAACATGTTTTTCATGAGTTATCTGTTTTTGCAAATGAACTCTTCAATTGTGAAATGACATGGCAGCGTGAATTTGAAATGATATTGACTGTAATATCAGAGTTATGTTGTGATGGGATGTTGGTCAGACAAACTCGTGTGTTTCGTGTCTCTCGTCTCGGACAGAAACGCTCGTGGAATGCCAGCTTATTTGATTCTGCCAGCAGAACTTGCACTTAATTTCCATCTAATCGGTGTGTTTATGCGTTTGAGAGCTCTCATGCACATGGATTGTGTGTGTGTGTGTGTGTGTGTGTGAGAGGGAGCGAGAGGAATTCAGGCCTCGACTGTCGTATGATGTTGTGATGCTCAAATCGAACGCAGACGTGTGACGTCATCACACACGGCCCGCTTCACTTCCTAACACACACTCAGAGCGGTTAATCACACGGATGTAAACGTCTCGTTTTAGAGCAGCTTTTGAAGACTGAGATGCTTTTGCTTCCACAGTGTTTTTTTTTTTTCTCAGTTGAAAATTTTCAGTTACTTTTTGTTTTTCAACCTCTTGCCATAGACATTTTTCACCATCCATCAATTCCTCATTAATAAAATTAAGTTTTGGCCTGCTTTTTTTATGCATTTAAAAACATATTAAAAAAAAAAGTGTGTGTGTATATATATATATATAAAATTATTTTTTAAATAAACGTTTTTAAAAAATGAAATTTATTTAATTTTTTGAAAAAATTATAAAATTATTTTATTTTAAAGGGCGTGCTTAAATGATCAACCCTGTTGCCATTTGTGAAATGTTGTTTAAAGCTTTACATTTTCTAATAAGAATCTTGTCATGAGCTACAGCTGAAGACTATGAATGTCTAAATGAACTGTAAAACTCAGCCCTGTTACTTTTAGTTTTTGCGTATATTTATTAATTTGGCTTTATTTATTATGAATATTTCTGAATATTGAATATGTATTATAATCAATTATTTTAATCATTGAAATCTAAAGGGATATAAGACTACTTAGTCTGATAAATATTTAACTTTTTTTTATTTTTTTTTTATATATATGGGTGTTATTTTTATATTTATATATCACCTTTTCAAATGCAAAAGGAATGTGTTTCATAGAATAATCCAGTTGCTTGATGTTCAGAAAGGAGAGATTCACGTGATATGGGCAAATGTGCTGCTTTAGTGATATTTGTGTGTTTAGTTTTGGATATGATGATGATGATGATGATGATTCAGGTGCTGATTTCTGTCTCTCTGATTGTGTGTGCAGCGATCCTGAATCTGGATAACACTGTGGTTGATCTGGAGACGTTACAGGCGCTCTATGAGAACGTAAGCAGATCCTCCTCTCTGTTCTTCTGCTGCTTTGCTTTTTGAAGATTCTTGTTTTGTTTCCAAGCAACTCTATTGCTCATATTTATATATATATATTGCTCTATTGCACAAACCCCTAAAAATGAAACTTGCTTGTTACATTTTTAGGGCCTCAGGCATGAAGGAATCCTCAGATCATGCCAAACATGTAATGCACAAACCTTCATATATAGGAAAATAAAAGCATTTACAATCCAGAATCATGTAGTACATATGACACATCACAGTGTTGATCGGTGTGATTCTCCTCAATGCATTCTGATGTTTTCATTGTTGAATGCATGTCTGTAGTGATCAGGTGAACCTTAAATATCATGCATGAGTTTAAAAGGCTCATGCATTTTCAGATTTGTATACAATGCAAAGTTTATAAACTAACCATGAGAAACAAAGTTTCTGCACCAAAAAAGGTTTCCAGTTCGTTTTGCCATATGTCATTATTGCAGAGTCACCTCTAAAGTGTAACAATCAAGAACATTTTGATTTTCCGTTTCATGTGCCCTTTAATACCAGAAAACACACACTTGTGTTGATCAGGTAATCAGACCTGTAGTCTAAATCACTGTCTAAGAGAGAGAGAAAAGATTTTCCTGGGTGTCTGGAAAACGTATGTTTCTAGAATCAAACTCAATCTTCCCATGCACACTCCTGAAAAATATTAATGTTGAAACAAGTTCAGAAAGCACATCACTGCAGGAATGAACGCTATGTCTCGTGTGTGTGTGTGTGTGTGTATAAAATCGCCCCGTTTGAGCAGAACGTTCGGTCATGTGCTTTGATTAAAGCAGCAAAAAACAGCTTTTGTTTGAGGATGCGAGCTGCTTTTGCATAAAAATCATTTATTTTAAAGCATCGTGTGCCAAATCATTAGAGGACTTTGAACCGTCCTAAAATTCGTTTCAGATTCATTCTTCTGAGAGTCTGTCTGTTGGCGGAGGCAGAAACATTAAGATGTTTTCGTCTGGCTCGCACAGTAATTATGGATTCCAGACCTGTTCAAATAGCAAAAAAAGAAAAACATACAGTCAGACTGCAGCAATGCACCTAATGATTGCGCTAATGTGTTTTTTCCCTGCTTTTATGAGTGCAAGTTTCCAGTCTGGCCCGTGTACAGATGTCAGTCCTGCCGCTCGCTGTCGTATCTGTATATTGTCTTTTGATATCTGCCTTTGAGTTTGTGTTTGAACGCTGAGTGTTTGAGCACTGAAAGCTGCTTCATATTAACCGTATTTACACTTAAAAGCGCAGTAAATGGGATGCAGAGCGCAGCCATGGCGTCTAATCACCGCGTTTGAAGTGCTGTGTGTGTGTATATGTGCTGTGATGGATCTCCTGATGACTCTTAATGGAGCCCGAGACTTTTCCAGAGTTTATATTCACGCCTGAGCCATACACACTCTCCTGAATGAACGTGTTTGTCTTAGACTCATTTTTTCTTTGTGTCTGAGAGCGAGAGAGCCGTTTTCTGTCTTTGATCACCTTCCTGATGGCCTTACGGCGCTCGGCTGTGCGTCTCGGTGCCGTTTGATGTCGGCTGCTTTGTTTATGAAGGTATTTGTTCTGCGCGCAGAGAAACTCGGCCGGCTGTTCGGCCAACTCTGATTCTCTTACACACCTAGAGACGGGAAAACTTAATCTAATTAATCATAAATTATCTATTCAGGGGTCATTTCAAAGCCAAAGTTGATGTGCTATTAATTTTTAATGTTAAATGTTATAAATGTCATGATAAATGAGAAAAGCATTGACTACAAAAAGTAGCTTTAGAATGAAATATTTTAATCATTAAAATTAAATAAAAATATTTTTAATTTTGTGTCTGTCCGTCATTTGCATCCGTCCATCTGTCATTTTGTCATTTTGTGTCTGTCTGTCATTTGCATCCGTCCATCTGTCATTTTGTGTCTGTCTGTCATTTGCATCCGTCCATCTGTCATTTTGTGTCTGTCTGTCATTTGCATCCGTCCATCTGTCATTTTGTGTCTGTCCGTCATTTGCATCCGTCCATCTGTCATTTTGTGTCTGTCCGTCATTTGCATCCGTCCATCTGTCATTTTGTGTCTGTCTGTCATTTGCATCCGTCCATCTGTCATTTTGTGTCTGTCTGTCATTTGCATCCGTCCATCTGTCATTTTGTGTCTGTCTGTCATTTGCATCCGTCCATCTGTCATTTTGTGTCTGTCTGTCATTTGCATCCGTCCATCTGTCATTTTGTGTCTGTCTGTCATTTGCATCCGTCCATCTGTCATTTTGTGTCTGTCTGTCATTTGCATCCGTCCATCTGTCATTTTGTGTCTGTCTGTCATTTGCATCCGTCCATCTGTCATTTTGTGTCTGTCTGTCATTTGCATCCGTCCATCTGTCATTTTGTGTCTGTCTGTCATTTGCATCCGTCCATCTGTCATTTTGTGTCTGTCTGTCATTTGCATCCGTCCATCTGTCATTTTGTGTCTGTCTGTCATTTGCATCCGTCCATCTGTCATTTTGTGTCTGTCTGTCATTTGCATCCGTCCATCTGTCATTTTGTGTCTGTCTGTCATTTGCATCCGTCCATCTGTCATTTTGTGTCTGTCTGTCATTTGCATCCGTCCATCTGTCATTTTGTGTCTGTCTGTCATTTGCATCCGTCCATCTGTCATTTTGTGTCTGTCTGTCATTTGCATCCGTCCATCTGTCATTTTGTGTCTGTCTGTCATTTGTGTCCGTCCATCTGTCATTTTGTGTCTGTCTGTCATTTGCATCCGTCCATCTGTCCATCCGTCATTTGCATCTTTCTGTCCCCCATCCATCTGTCATTTACTTCCGTCCATCTATTTGTTGGTCATTTGCATCTGCCTGTCCATATGTCTGTCTCTCCGTCCGTCTGTCTGTCCATCACGTCTGGTTGTTTGTTGTACTTTCAAAACACCACATTTTCCATCATTTGCGGCCCCAAGCTCCGTTTCTTTTGTTCTTTAGCTCATTGAGAAGGAAACTCATGAGACGCTCTGGCTTTTATTGGACTCTGGCTTCCTAATGACTTTGATTACACTTTATTCTGCTTCCAAATAATAATGTGGCTAAACGCAAAGAACACCAGGGTGCGTATTTGTGTAAAATACAGTGACTCTGACAGACAACTAACATTTTGACCATCAGAATGAATTCTGATCCATATTCTGACTCGTGTGTCACAGACATCTGCATTTCTCACTGTTTTATTGTCAGCTCATTGTCCAGAAGCATCAGTGTTTTTGCGTTGTGAAGTTATAGTTTGATTGTGTTGAAATGCTGTTTTGTGGTTTCAGAGAGCCCAGCATGACGAGCTGGAGAAAATCGAGAAACACATCAAATCCTCAAAAGACAAAGAGGGAAGCAAACCTCTGGACAAACCCGAACAGTGAGGATCAGAACACACGCACTTACACAAATAGTCAGTTAATGACTTCCACCTGGTAGTTTTCACTAACCAGAGAAATGCTTTTAATATATCTTTTTAATGCTCACAGGTTTCTCCATCAGCTCTCCCAGATTCCTGATTTCTCTGGACGAGTCTTCTGTATTCTCTTTCAGTCGACCTTCACTGAATGCATCTCGTCTGTTCAGCGCAAACTCCAGATTTTGCAGAGAGTCTGCAAGGTACGTCTGCGCAGTCTGACTGCGTTCATAAACATACGGCACAACATGCTGTGCAGTTCTTAAACCAGTTGATTCATTTGAAGCAAACTGGTGAATCCAATGCGAATCAAACACAGGAATCATTGGATCATTGAATCAGTGAGGCAACTCGCTGGCTTACTGAATCGAATCGGATGACTCACTTTGCTCTGAACCTCAGGTTGTTTTGTCCAATAATGACGGATAACAGACGTCTCGCGCACATGCATTCCGGTTTTGTCCCTGAGTCTGGTTTCTGGTCTTCTCTCTCCAGACTCTTCAGAGTGGCTCTGGAGTGCTGCAGATTCTTGGTTTAGTTTTGGCCTTTGGGAACTTCATGAACGGAGGGAATCGCACCAGAGGACAGGCGGATGGCTTCACGCTGGACATTCTTCCCAAACTCAAGGATGTCAAGAGCAGCGTAAGACAAACACACACACAGAGTTTAGACACAACCATCTTGGATGACATGGGGGTGTTTTAAAGTATCAGGACATTTTTATTCTGGAAGTGAACTAATACTTTAATCAGTGTGTTTTTCTGCTGTGCTTTTCAGGACAACAGTAAGAGTCTGATTTCATATATTGTGTCTTACTACCTGAGACATTTTGACGAGGTGAGATTCATTTATGATGCACTCACTGAACAATATGCTTAAACATCTTCTGAAACCCTTCATTGTGTGTGTGTGTGTGTGTGTGTGTGTTTCAGGACACGGGCAGGGAGACGTGTGTGTTTCCTCTCCCTGAACCTCACGACCTGTTTCAGGCCTCTCAGATGAAGTTTGAAGACTTGACTAAAGATCTGCTGAGACTCCGGAAAGATCTAAGAGGTAAAATAAAAAGAAGCTTCAGATCCACGCTGATGCTCACAGATGGATGAGTGTTTGAGTGGCGTGATCTGACTTTTCTAAATGGAAATGGAATGTTGATGGACAAATGTTTACTGAAAGTATGAAAAGGTCTGAAGGTTATTATAGTTTGATTAGTTGAAGTTTAAAAAGGCTGAGAAAGAGATTTGAACTTGAAAATCAATGTGGCTATTGGTGTTGCTAGGTGGTTGCTTCAATGTTGCTAAGTGATCATTATAAGTACTTAGTGGTTTCTTAGGTGTTGCTAGACAGAAAAACAGAGCAGCTACTAAGAACAAGTACTTAGATGAGTTTGGCTCATTGTATCTTGAGTTTTGAAAATACAGGGAAAAAATGAGTTTAGGGTTCTTTTAAAAACTATTTTCACTGAGAAATTGCAAAATTTCATGAATAATTAAAAAGAAATGGAAAGTAACACACTGAATTAAATGTGAAATTGTAAAGTAAAAATCATGTTTTCTTGTAAAAGAATAAGATTTCAATAATCTGTTTTATTTACAGCTTCAAAAAAAGATTTTTTTACAGTGTGTGTATATTACAACAGGATGTCAAATCAACAAGAACTTTGATCAAATATTCGAGATAATTGAAAGTTGAATCATTCCTCGCAGTGACTGCCACATGTTAACCGTAGCGTGATCGTGAATGTTATCATTAGCGCGTGCGTGTGGAGTGTGTGCGTGAGAGAGTGAGTGTGTGCGCGAGAGAGAGAGTGAGTGTGTGCGCGTGAGCGAGAGAGTGAGTGTGTGCGCGTGAGCGAGAGAGTGAGTGTGTGCGCGTGAGCGAGAGAGTGAGTGTGTGCGCGTGAGCGAGAGAGTGAGTGTGTGCGCGTGAGCGAGAGAGTGAGTGTGTGCGCGTGAGCGAGAGAGTGAGTGTGTGCGCGTGAGCGAGAGAGTGAGTGTGTGCGCGTGAGCGAGAGAGTGAGTGTGTGCGCGTGAGCGAGAGAGTGAGTGTGTGCGCGTGAGCGAGAGAGTGAGTGTGTGCGCGTGAGCGAGAGAGTGAGTGTGTGCGCGTGAGCGAGAGAGTGAGTGTGTGCGCGTGAGCGAGAGAGTGAGTGTGTGCGCGTGAGCGAGAGAGTGAGTGTGTGCGCGTGAGCGAGAGAGTGAGTGTGTGCGCGTGAGCGAGAGAGTGAGTGTGTGCGCGTGAGCGAGAGAGTGAGTGTGTGCGCGTGAGCGAGAGAGTGAGTGTGTGCGCGTGAGCGAGAGAGTGAGTGTGTGCGCGTGAGCGAGAGAGTGAGTGTGTGCGCGTGAGCGAGAGAGTGAGTGTGTGCGCGTGAGCGAGAGAGTGAGTGTGTGCGCGTGAGCGAGAGAGTGAGTGTGTGCGCGTGAGCGAGAGAGTGAGTGTGTGCGCGTGAGCGAGAGAGTGAGTGTGTGCGCGTGAGCGAGAGAGTGAGTGTGTGCGCGTGAGCGAGAGAGTGAGTGTGTGCGCGTGAGCGAGAGAGTGAGTGTGTGCGCGTGAGCGAGAGAGTGAGTGTGTGCGCGTGAGCGAGAGAGTGAGTGTGTGCGCGTGAGCGAGAGAGTGAGTGTGTGCGCGTGAGCGAGAGAGTGAGTGTGTGCGCGTGAGCGAGAGAGTGAGTGTGTGCGCGTGAGCGAGAGAGTGAGTGTGTGCGCGTGAGCGAGAGAGTGAGTGTGTGCGCGTGAGCGAGAGAGTGAGTGTGTGCGCGTGAGCGAGAGAGTGAGTGTGTGCGCGTGAGCGAGAGAGTGAGTGTGTGCGCGTGAGCGAGAGAGTGAGTGTGTGCGCGTGAGCGAGAGAGTGAGTGTGTGCGCGTGAGCGAGAGAGTGAGTGTGTGCGCGTGAGCGAGAGAGTGAGTGTGTGCGCGTGAGCGAGAGAGTGAGTGTGTGCGCGTGAGCGAGAGAGTGAGTGTGTGCGCGTGAGCGAGAGAGTGAGTGTGTGCGCGTGAGCGAGAGAGTGAGTGTGTGCGCGTGAGCGAGAGAGTGAGTGTGTGCGCGTGAGCGAGAGAGTGAGTGTGTGCGCGTGAGCGAGAGAGTGAGTGTGTGCGCGTGAGCGAGAGAGTGAGTGTGTGCGCGTGAGCGAGAGAGTGAGTGTGTGCGCGTGAGCGAGAGAGTGAGTGTGTGCGCGTGAGCGAGAGAGTGAGTGTGTGCGCGTGAGCGAGAGAGTGAGTGTGTGCGCGTGAGCGAGAGAGTGAGTGTGTGCGCGTGAGCGAGAGAGTGAGTGTGTGCGCGTGAGCGAGAGAGTGAGTGTGTGCGCGTGAGCGAGAGAGTGAGTGTGTGCGCGTGAGCGAGAGAGTGAGTGTGTGCGCGTGAGCGAGAGAGTGAGTGTGTGCGCGTGAGCGAGAGAGTGAGTGTGTGCGCGTGAGCGAGAGAGTGAGTGTGTGCGCGTGAGCGAGAGAGTGAGTGTGTGCGCGTGAGCGAGAGAGTGAGTGTGTGCGCGTGAGCGAGAGAGTGAGTGTGTGCGCGTGAGCGAGAGAGTGAGTGTGTGCGCGTGAGCGAGAGAGTGAGTGTGTGCGCGTGAGCGAGAGAGTGAGTGTGTGCGCGTGAGCGAGAGAGTGAGTGTGTGCGCGTGAGCGAGAGAGTGAGTGTGTGCGCGTGAGCGAGAGAGTGAGTGTGTGCGCGTGAGCGAGAGAGTGAGTGTGTGCGCGTGAGCGAGAGAGTGAGTGTGTGCGCGTGAGCGAGAGAGTGAGTGTGTGCGCGTGAGCGAGAGAGTGAGTGTGTGCGCGTGAGCGAGAGAGTGAGTGTGTGCGCGTGAGCGAGAGAGTGAGTGTGTGCGCGTGAGCGAGAGAGTGAGTGTGTGCGCGTGAGCGAGAGAGTGAGTGTGTGCGCGTGAGCGAGAGAGTGAGTGTGTGCGCGTGAGCGAGAGAGTGAGTGTGTGCGCGTGAGCGAGAGAGTGAGTGTGTGCGCGTGAGCGAGAGAGTGAGTGTGTGCGCGTGAGCGAGAGAGTGAGTGTGTGCGCGTGAGCGAGAGAGTGAGTGTGTGCGCGTGAGCGAGAGAGTGAGTGTGTGCGCGTGAGCGAGAGAGTGAGTGTGTGCGCGTGAGCGAGAGAGTGAGTGTGTGCGCGTGAGCGAGAGAGTGAGTGTGTGCGCGTGAGCGAGAGAGTGAGTGTGTGCGCGTGAGCGAGAGAGTGAGTGTGTGCGCGTGAGCGAGAGAGTGAGTGTGTGCGCGTGAGCGAGAGAGTGAGTGTGTGCGCGTGAGCGAGAGAGTGAGTGTGTGCGCGTGAGCGAGAGAGTGAGTGTGTGCGCGTGAGCGAGAGAGTGAGTGTGTGCGCGTGAGCGAGAGAGTGAGTGTGTGCGCGTGAGCGAGAGAGTGAGTGTGTGCGCGTGAGCGAGAGAGTGAGTGTGTGCGCGTGAGCGAGAGAGTGAGTGTGTGCGCGTGAGCGAGAGAGTGAGTGTGTGCGCGTGAGCGAGAGAGTGAGTGTGTGCGCGTGAGCGAGAGAGTGAGTGTGTGCGCGTGAGCGAGAGAGTGAGTGTGTGCGCGTGAGCGAGAGAGTGAGTGTGTGCGCGTGAGCGAGAGAGTGAGTGTGTGCGCGTGAGCGAGAGAGTGAGTGTGTGCGCGTGAGCGAGAGAGTGAGTGTGTGCGCGTGAGCGAGAGAGTGAGTGTGTGCGCGTGAGCGAGAGAGTGAGTGTGTGCGCGTGAGCGAGAGAGTGAGTGTGTGCGCGTGAGCGAGAGAGTGAGTGTGTGCGCGTGAGCGAGAGAGTGAGTGTGTGCGCGTGAGCGAGAGAGTGAGTGTGTGCGCGTGAGCGAGAGAGTGAGTGTGTGCGCGTGAGCGAGAGAGTGAGTGTGTGCGCGTGAGCGAGAGAGTGAGTGTGTGCGCGTGAGCGAGAGAGTGAGTGTGTGCGCGTGAGCGAGAGAGTGAGTGTGTGCGCGTGAGCGAGAGAGTGAGTGTGTGCGCGTGAGCGAGAGAGTGAGTGTGTGCGCGTGAGCGAGAGAGTGAGTGTGTGCGCGTGAGCGAGAGAGTGAGTGTGTGCGCGTGAGCGAGAGAGTGAGTGTGTGCGCGTGAGCGAGAGAGTGAGTGTGTGCGCGTGAGCGAGAGAGTGAGTGTGTGCGCGTGAGCGAGAGAGTGAGTGTGTGCGCGTGAGCGAGAGAGTGAGTGTGTGCGCGTGAGCGAGAGAGTGAGTGTGTGCGCGTGAGCGAGAGAGTGAGTGTGTGCGCGTGAGCGAGAGAGTGAGTGTGTGCGCGTGAGCGAGAGAGTGAGTGTGTGCGCGTGAGCGAGAGAGTGAGTGTGTGCGCGTGAGCGAGAGAGTGAGTGTGTGCGCGTGAGCGAGAGAGTGAGTGTGTGCGCGTGAGCGAGAGAGTGAGTGTGTGCGCGTGAGCGAGAGAGTGAGTGTGTGCGCGTGAGCGAGAGAGTGAGTGTGTGTGTGCGCATGCGTGTGAGAGTGTGTGTGCATGTGTCCGAGTGAGTGTGTGTGCGCGTGAGTGTGTGTGTGCGCGCGTGTGTGAGTGAGTGTGTGTGTGCAGGTGCGAGAGAGTGAGTGTGTGTGTGCGTGTGCGAGAGAGTGAGTGCGTGTGTGTGTGTGTGTGAGAGAGTGAGTATGTGTGTGTGAGCGAATGAGTGTGTTACTGGTGGAATAATCACAAGTAATGATTCATTTCTCCAGTCAATCAGATGGAGTCGTGAACCTGGCGCTCTAATCGCTTCTGCCCGGACTGTTTCCTGTTAGCGTAATTGGACTAATTGCTGCATGTTTGAGCAGAGAAATGAAAGATTGCTCTCTGGGAAGGAAGTGTAGATTTTCCTCTCGCTCTCTTTAATCTCTGAGTTCACAGGTTAACGCATTTGATTCGTCTAATCCGGAGTTTATCCACACATTCTGTTGCTTTGCTCTTTGAACAACTTGATACTTTGACACTCTTTCTGGTGAAGTTTAAGAAAAGCATCAGGTTCACACAGATCTTACTCGTCCAGATCCGCTACACAGGCTTTGGTTTGGTTTGCGTTTAGAGGCGTCGTGGTATGGATGGTTCATTTCGCTTCTGTCCGGTTGATGTCAGGACTGATGAGGTTTGCAGATGTTCAGATCGGTCCGTAGAATCACAAACCGCTCTCTGGCCCGTCTAGATCAAGATCAGGAGAATCACTGCATGTGCTTTCAGATACGGAGATGACATTAATAGTGTGTGTGTGTGTGAGAGTGAGAGTGTGTGTGAGAGTGAGAGTGTGTGTGAGAGTGAGAGTGTGTGTGAGAGTGAGAGTGTGTGTGAGAGTGAGAGTGTGTGTGAGAGTGAGAGTGTGTGTGAGAGTGAGAGTGTGTGTGAGAGTGAGAGTGTGTGTGAGAGTGAGAGTGTGTGTGAGAGTGAGAGTGTGTGTGAGAGTGAGAGTGTGTGTGAGAGTGAGAGTGTGTGTGAGAGTGAGAGTGTGTGTGAGAGTGAGAGTGTGTGTGAGAGTGAGAGTGTGTGTGAGAGTGAGAGTGTGTGTGAGAGTGAGAGTGTGTGTGAGAGTGAGAGTGTGTGTGAGAGTGAGAGTGTGTGTGAGAGTGAGAGTGTGTGTGAGAGTGAGAGTGTGTGAGAGAGAGAGAGAGAGAGTGTGTGTGTGTGTGTGGGTGTGTGTGGCCCAGAATGCCTCAATTGCACATCAATGATAATTTCTGAATGAAAAGTTCATTTCTGGTTGGTGATTCAATATTGTTATTGTGTGCTTGAACGGAGTATTTATTTTGTATTTTTAATTTAAGAAATAAATGCCATTTTGAATGTAAGTATGCGTGGCCTCATTCATGAAACATGAGCAGAATAAATTTGTGCAAATCGAAAATTACAGTTTCTGTTTAATATAAATGTATTTAATGTTTTTATTTAATATATAATTTATATTTAATTTATTTTAATATTATTATTAAATACTTATTATTCTAAAAAGTATTATAAAAATATATTAATATTATATACTGTATATTAATTAAACATTGTTTCAAAGCTGTTTTACAGAAAATCATGATGTCAATTTTTATTTTAACTTTTTATAAATTAGTGTCATAAATTAGTTTCTGTAGAAAATTACACTTTTTTTGTTGTTGTTGTTGTTGTTTCATAAATGAGGCCCAGTGTAATTTCCATGTTTAACTTTTTAAGGATGCATTTATTTTATTAAATAAAACCGTAATATTGTGAAATATTATTATAATTTAAAACGGCTGTTTTCTATGTGAATATGTGTTCAACTGTAATGTATTTCTGTGATGCGCAGCTGTATTTTCAGCATCATTACTGCAGTCTTCAGCGTCACATGATCTTCAGAAATCTGTATAATATGCTGATCTGCTGCTTGGGTTTTACATTTTGTATTTTTTTTATTTCAGAAATGCTATTTTTAATATATATATGAAGGGCCTCGTTCATGAAACACGAGCAGAATCAATTCACAAATTCCACTTTCTGTATGAATGAGTTCATTTTTTTGTGTTTGATGAATGAAGCCCAGTGTGTGGGAACGATTGTTATTTTTGATTGTTATTTACTGAATGTAAATGTTGTTTCCCAGCATGCACTGCGGAGGTGGAGAAGGTGTGCTCGGTCTCGACTGAAGAGCATCTGCAGCCGTTTAAAGAAAATATGGAGGTGTTTGTGAGTGAAGGTGAGTGAGTCTGATGATGCAGTGAACGTGGGAATGATGGGCTTTTCCTTCAGGATTCTCAGACTCGCTGAAGTGTGACTGGTGTCAATTAAACGAGGGAATTCCTGGGATTCCTCCCGCGGCTCTCCTGAGAATCGGCTTGATTCGGCGGGGGGAGATCACAGGCCTGACTGCCATTAGAAGCCGCGGGTTTGTGGCGTAGCAGGTTTGCTAATGCGTCGTGACCTCTAGAGCCGCGAGCATGAGATTCTGCTGACCCAGAACCGTATTAATCTCAGTATCTGACCCACCGGACCAGAGGTCTGCCCACACACACACACACACACACACACACACACACACACACATGTATGTGAATACAAGAGTTCAGAGAAAGCTCCTCCACACTGATCAGTGTTGTTGCAGAGATGCAGAACATCAGTTTTTCTCCCTACAGTTTCAAACTCATGTAAACAAACACATTATGCGCACAGTTTAGCACATACATTCTCTCTCACTCACACACACACACACACTTTCTCTCTCACTCTCACACACGAAGACATACGCAGAGACAGTATTCATGACAGACGTGAGTGTGTGTGTGTGTGTGAGCGAGAGAGAGTGTGTGTTTTGGGGGGAGTCAGGGTTTTTCATGGTGTCGAACCCTTAACCACTACTAGCCTTAATTTGTCAAATAGCATCTTGAGTCGTGACCCCCGCTGACCTCTGCGCTTGTGAGGAAGCCTCTCTCATTGTCCGCTGTCCAGAAAGAGAGACAATTTCATAAAGATACAAATGTGATTTTATAATTACTTTATAAAATATATGTGTGTAATAAGTTGTGTGTGTGTATATATATATACAATATTAAGTTATATTTATTTTAAATAATGCAATTAATTTTAGAAATTAATAATTTGTTACATGTATTTATATACTGTATAATAGTATATAAATAAAATGTGTGTGTGTATTTAACATGTTATATTATATAATATATATTTTATGTAAAATATAATTTTAGAAATTTATTTAAAATTATTTATAATAATTTATTACTGTATTACTATATAAATTATTATAAATTATGTAAATATATGTCAAATAATAAATATATTATTATAACATCATATATATATATATGTGTATGTGTGTGTGTGTGTGTGTGTATTGTTTATTTACTTTTTCATCATCATTTATTTATGGGCAGTTTTTGAATTCTTCATCTTTTACCTTTGTGAGAGTCTGTTTGTTTCCTGATCCTGTAAATCAGTGTTTTGTCTGATGACTCTGAGCCCCAGAGATCTATCTGTTCGTTTCAGAGTAAAAGACGCTTCAGTCCTCAGCAGTGAATTAGTGAACGTCGTTCAATCATTACAGGAATAATTCAGCTAAAACACAAACTGATCATGCATTTATCCTCCTGATGCTGTAGATCTCAGATCTCATTCATTCTCGCAGCTCTTTCGGTTTCCTGTTCAAGTGTCTGTTTCTCATACGCTGCTGCTGAAGATCAGGGCTATATTTCTCTATATTTCACTGCTGAGGCATTAGAGATGATAGTGTGATCAGCTGATGCTTTTAACACCGTTACCACAGCTGAACATCATATCAGAGAGAGTGAAGGGAGGAAACGAGTGTTTGACATCTCTCAGTAATGGACCACAGACATTAATCAGATCTGATTTGTGATTTGGCCTTCACACACTCTTACCGGCGGTGCTGTAAATGTTCACGGCAGAAGCTCCTCTGGCTTCAGTTACACTAGAAAGCGTCTGAATACAAAGTCAGATCCGACTGCTTTCACTATGTATTCTCACGTTTCAGAAGCAGAAGTCATAGTTCCCTATTAATACTTCACTCATACTGCGTCTTGCTAAAGACGCTATGGGGAAAAAGCCTTTATTATCCTGAACTGAAGCCTTTTTTCTATCACGCAATGTAACTGCACGTCCATTGGTTCGTGCAGTGTATTAAAAACTAACCAATGGCGACGAAGCCCGGCTATATAAGCGGGCACTTCGCCACAGGATCCTCAGATTTCTTCTCCTTCAGACTCGAAGCCTGCTCGCCGTTGAAACGCCTTCGCAGCTGAACCAGCAACCTCTCCGCTCGGCTGATTCGCAGCTTCTTCCGCTGCCTTCAGCGTCACAGCAGCCTCCCTTGCTCTGACGTGTCTCTCCTCCCAGTTACCTTGGAGAAAGAAACAGCGAAATCGCAGGGTTGAGCGATCAGGCTTGAGTGAATTCACGCTTGAGAGTTTGTCTCGCTCTGCTTCGCTTGCAGCTCGCCTTCATCAATGAATTTGGCCCCACCCCTTCCCTCGTCCGCTATGAGCGGATCTGAGAGAATGCGCGCAGCACTTTTGATCTGCCGGTGTGTTTACACACAAGGATCATCAGTACCCCTCTTCTAATGAGCAGTTTGCTCTTTTTAGGCAGATTGGAAGAAAAGGCTGTCACTATGATTATCATCACTGACAGCTTCAGACGCTAGACGCATCTGGGCCACGCCCACGGGGGCTGACTGCCCTCGTTACGAATGCATTGAGTCTAGTGCCCCCAAACGGCCTCCAAGCACCCCGTTCAGCTCCGGGTTCTGACGGCAAGGTGTTTGTTGTAAATACTGTTATGAACTCTGGGCCCGTTCAAAAAGCGTCCACACAATCAGCCGCTGTTGCAGCGAGCAAAATAAAGCACAAACATTTTCAAGGGAGAGCAAAATTCCTCTTCCATTTATCGCAAGTGTCGGACCAATCCAACCCTTTGCCACGTGGGCTGAGGCCTGGCAGGCCATCCCCTTGGGTGTCAGACTGGGTCTTGGGGATAATAAAATGAGGCTATTCACTTCAATTCGCTCGAAGACCCTCGCGATTCAGCGGTGTGGTTCCCATCTCGGTTCAGAGCAAAGACGCACATGTCCTGCGCTTTGAGGTGATGAATTTGCTGGCGAAAGGAGCCGTAGAAGTGGTTCCCCCCGCTCAGAGTGAGTCAGGCTTCCACAGCCGCTACTTCCTCGTCCCCAAATAGCATGGCGACCTAAGGCCCATCCTCGATCTCAGGCACCTGACCTCGCCCTCATGAAACAGCCGTTCAGGATGATTACATTGAAACAGATCCTCTCGCAAGAGTGCCCAGGGGACTGGTTCTTTTCGCTGGATCTGAAAGATGCCTACTTTCACATCTAGATAACCCCCCACCACAAACGATTCTTGAGATTCGTCTTCAAGGGAGTGGCGTATCAATACAAGGTCCTTCGCTTCGAATCCTGTCCCTAGCTCCTCGCACTTTTACGAAGTGCATGGGTGCGGCTCTTTCCCCGCTGAGACAGATGGGAATCTGCACTCTGAATTACCTCGACGACTGGCTCATCTTGGCCCAGTTGGAGGATGAGCTACTATCTCACAGATCCTTCCTCCTCAAACACTTAGAATGCCTGGGACTCGGGGTCAATTTTGCCTAGAGCGCTCTGTACCCCAGCCAACAGATATCGTTCCTGGGAACAGCTCTCGACGCGACCCAACCCAAATGAGGGTGGTAGTCTCGCCAGAACGTGCACTGGCCATTTAGCAGCTTACAGCCTCATTCAAAGTTGGAGCCTCTCACCCTCTCAAGGTGTTTCAGAAGATGCTTGGCCTCATGGCCTCCGTGCCTCTGGTACTTCAGCTGGGCCTACTTCGCATATGCGGCCCCTTCAGTACTGGCTGAAACCACAAGTTCCATCCCACACTTGGTGTCCCGGACGGATTCGTATCAAGGTGGACCAGGCCTGCATAGCAGCTCTTGCGCCCTGGAAAGAACTTCAGTGGATGGAACGGGGCGTGCCCCTGGAAATGGTCTGCAGAAGGAAGGTGGTCTCGACAGACGCTTCCAACACAGGGTGGGGAGCGCGGTGCGATGGCAAACTGGCTTTCGGCCCCTGGTCGAAAGAGGAGGGTCGGCTTCACATCAACTGCCTGGAAATGCTGGCAGTATGTTGGGCCTTCACACCTTTCTGGCTTTCAAGACCAAGAGCTGTATTTACTCTGCCCCGTCAGGGCGTTGAAAGTTCATATTGAGAGTTCCGCGCCTTTCAGGCAGTCGTAACAGCTCTTTGTATGCTTCGGCGGCCGCACCAAAGCTTCTCCGGTCACGAAGCAGAGACTTTCCAAATGGATACTGATGCTATTGTGCTAGCATACTCTTCTTTGGGCCTACAATGCCCCATGGGAGTAAGAACCCACTCAACTAGGCATCACCTCTTCCTGGGCTTGGTCTAGTGGTGTGTCCGCTGCAGAGATTTGTGCGCCGGCCGACTGGGACTCGCCGTCCACATTTGCTAGGTTTTATAACCTGGATGTCCTGGCCTTGCAGGCCAGGGTCCTTTCTGCTTAAGTGGGCACTCACTTGCATTATGCAAAACAGCTCGGACAGAGAGTCCTTGACCGTAACACGCTCAAGCTCTTCAGGTCGGTTTACTTGTATGCTCTCGGCCCATGGAGTGCCGAAGTTGTACAAGTCCTCTGGAACGATTACCCAGGCCGGGTGTGACCTCTGCGAGTTTAGCCCGTTTTAGCCTTGGAGAATATCGATATACTTCCCTATGAGCATTAGATGCTTAAGGAAGGTTATATGATGCAGTCGTTCCTCTACCATAGCACGGCATGATTGTACTGGGTTCCCATAGTGTCTGTAGCTTTTTTCCCTGAGATACGGGAACAAGTACTGCGTTGCTAGCTGTGCTATGTAGCTGCACGACTCCGTTCGCTTCAGTGGAAGTAAGCTGAGGATCCTGTGGCGAAGCGCCGGCTTATATAGCCAGATGGCTATATAAACACCCTTAGTGTTTTGTAATGTTAATGGAAATGTAATGTTTATTATCTATCTATCTGTCTGTCTGTCTATCTGTACATGTGTACTTTTAGAAATTCTTAATTTTAAAGTTACATAAATTCACTTTTTACCATTATTTAATGCCAGTTTTTTTTTTATCTATTACCTATATATTTTTATATATATTTTTTTTTATATACCTTTTACCTTACCTTTTTTATATAATAATATTGCTATGTTATTATATATGCAATATATGTACATTTATAAAACGTGTACTCCTACAGTAGAAAATTAATATAAAATAACAAAAATATAAAAAGGTTATTTATGATGTTATTAACTGTGGAAATGCATCACAGTCTGTCTATTGTCTTCTCTAGAGCTACTTTACAGCTGAAATTGAATTTGTTTCATGATAAGTTTTGCAGCATTAACACTTATTTTCCTTTTTCCTTTTGTGAAGCTGCTTTGAATCAGTCTGTATTGTATAAAGCGCTATATAAATAAATGTAACTTATTTTATAACCGTAAATTCACATTCTGTTTTGAATCTGTTTTCATGTAATTAAAGATTCAAAACAGCTTTTTTTTCTTTTTCTTACAGCAAAAACGGAGCTAGAGAGTCAAGAGAAGCAGCTCAGTGACACCCATAAAATGTAAGGCATCATTTCTGCTGTTACTCTGATCGTTCTGTGTTTTTAGGAGACACACAGACACAAAATGCACAATTCTATAGCTTAAAGCTGCATGGTGTATATTGTGCATCTAAAAGGATGAAATATAATGCTTCAGGGTGATGCTGTGGTCAGTTGTGATTAGGTTTCTAGGTGTTTCTGCATGAAAAGAGTCCTGCATCTTCACCTCTCTGTGACCTTTCGCTCATGAACGTGGGGCTTCTAGGAGGAAAACACCTAGAACACAGTAGCAACAGCATTTGCATGAATGCAGATGATGCTGTTCTGCTCCGTTCAGATGTGCTGTGTGAACTCCAGCATCTGGAAAGCACTCGTTTCTCTCTGAAAGCTCAGTTTGTGATGGATTGTGTCGCAGGTTTCTGGAGCTCTGCGTGTTCTTCTCGGTGAAGGCCAAGAGCGGAGAGAAAGAGGTTTCGCCCAACACCTTCTTCACCGTTTGGCACGAGTTCTCCACCGACTTTAAAGACTACTGGAAGAAGGAGAACAAGATCATCCTGCAGGAGAGGTATGTCAACAAACACGTTGCAGCTCTTTCCTCCATAAAGCCACTGTTGTTTAGTCCAGGATCAGGAGCGGCGCTGGGCCGTAATCGCTCAGGAATGCTGGATGCTTTTTGGTCCGACAGTCTGCTTTAGAAATACTGGTGCAGGCTTGAGCCGGACGCTCGCTTGTCTCCTTCTAAGATCACGATTTTATACTTTATACAGTGGAATACAATAAATAAAATGTTAATGTTAATGCTATTTCACCAATCATTGCATCACCGATCAACACAGTGGTGTTTTGCTCTTGAATGATTCAGTGTTTTCTGAATGAGTTGAAATGAGTCTGTGATTTAATAAGCCATTCATAAAGACTTATTCTTAAAAACTGCATACTAGTATGTATACTAGTCTTACTGCTTATGTAGCAAGAATGAAGATTAGTATACTAGTATGTGGTTTCAAAATCAGCAGGTCACTTTGCTTCGTTCCTAAATGAATCAGTCGTTTTGAATGAATCGGTTGAATTAGTAAATCAATGATTCACTATATAAGACAATTCACTTTTATTTGTCACCACCTGGTTTTAGTTTAATTTTTAAAGTATTATTTTATAGTTCTACATTCAGTGTATTTTATTTTAAACCCTCATGAAGCATTTGGGTCTGTTTTGATCCAAAAGTGATTTAAAAATATATTTCTAGGGAAAAAAAGGATCGTTTTTAGTAATGAAACAAAACCTTGCAAATGCTTTAATACCCTCAAAATAAACATCTTTTTTTTTTCATGTTTTACTTTTTTTTTTTCTTCTTTTTTTTTGAGAGATGTAATCATTTTTGTGTTTGGCTCATTTTTGATCCAGCCCTGTATGGAGCACCATTAGGTGTCAAAAATGCTATATCTGTGAAGTTATATTAGAGTTAAACTGGCATAAAATATATTTCAAAATATATTCTCTCTCTCTCACTTTTTGGACTGAATTTTGCTTTTGAACTTGAATGTTTCATCTATTGATGAACCCCTGCAGCATGAAAATCTGATCACATTTTTCATCTTAAAGTGAAAGTTTATGCAAGTAAAAAAAAATTTTTTTTCAGAAATATGTAGGTTTTATAAATTTGGAATGTTTTTGAGCAATCATAAGTTATAAATTCAAAGGCGTTTAATTAAATTCCTTTCATTCCAATGGGGTTAATACTGGTAATTCTCTGATATGTTGTAACAAATGACACACAGTGATGTATTCAAATAAGATTCCTCATCAATATATATACACACACATACACCTCTTCTTTGGTGTGATAGAAACGGCCGGCCTGTGTGAACACGGACTTAAACCCAAAATAAACCCCGGGCTTTCTTTCTGCTGCTGATTTATGAAGCGCTCCGATCGGAAGCTTCGCTCTCGCGTGTTGTGAAAACATCGATGGCTGTTTCTGAGCATCGTGTGTTTAGAAGCGCTGTGAGATCCTGGCAGATGCGTGATTTAATGCGGCTTCACCTCAGATACCTGAGCGCTGGACACAGGTGCATCATGGGACGGCCACGTTCTGCTCTGAAATCTGCCTCAGATGCTCTGTCGGGGAATATATGCGTTACAGATCCAGTGAGTGATGAGCAAAGCTTTGTTCTGACACGGAGAAGTGGACGGAGCAGCATTCCTGGAATTAGACGCTCACGCATGCCAATGAATCTCCCAGAGTAGTGTGTGTGTGTGTGTGTGAGTGTGTGTGTGTCTGTGAGTGAGAGTGTGTGTGTATATGAGTGTGTGAGTGTATATGAGTGTGTGTGTGTGTATATGAGTGTCTGAGTGTATATGAGTGTGTGTTTGTGAGTGTGTGAGCGTATATGAGTGTGTATGTCTGTGAGTGTGTGTGTGTCTGTGAGTGAGAGTGTGTGTGTATATGAGTGTGTGAGTGTATATGAGTGTGTGTGTGTGTATATGAGTGTCTGAGTGTATATGAGTGTGTGTTTGTGAGTGTGTGAGCGTATATGAGTGTGTATGTCTGTGAGTGTGTGTGTGTCTGTGAGTGAGAGTGTGTGTGTATATGAGTGTGTGAGTGTATATGAGTGTGTGTGTGTGTGTGTGTGTGGGTGAGTGTGGGTGTGTCTGTCTGTGTGTGTGTATCTGTGAGAGAAGTGTGTGCGTGTGTGTGTGCGCGCGCTTTGGACTATACTTGTTTTGGACCAAATGTCCTCACTTGTATTGTGAAATACTTTGACAAGCCATTAGTGAGACGTCTGACTGCTCCTCACTAGTTAAAAAGGCTTATAAATCAGCCAGAAGATGATGCTGATGTAAATCCAGTGTTCTGCACATGTTTCTATGGTGGGTAAGGTTGGGTTAGCTGATAAAAAATATAATTAACCGGATAGAAAATCAGTGCAAGTCTAAGCAATGAGCCAAACAAATGTGTGTGAGAGAGAAAAAAAGAAAGGCAGAGAGTGTGTGACAGAACAATAGCAAATGTAGTTGTGTAATCCTGATCACCACACAAAACTGCTGAATTAATCATTTTCTCACTTTTTATTGTTATTCATCAACACAAAATTAGCAGAAATAAGCACAATTACACTGTATTTGACTAAAATATCAGGTTTACCTTTTCTTGAGATTTTTTTTTTAGCAATGCATGAAATGTTTTTACAATCAACAATTGATTATTTAATTATTTCTTTCACAATTGACCCTTCACAAAGACATCCGTCTGCTCTCACTCTACGCATCGTGTTCTCATGCAGTGAAAAATACATTGCAGAGCAAAGATGAAACTAACAACATGCCGACAGACAAGACAGAGCAGGTTACTTTTGGTATGAAACAAAGTCTCAGCTTTCAAATGTTGTCATTCCTTAAGAAATTCAAACAGTAAATTTAGTTTTGTGAAATAAACATGAATGAACATCAGAAGGTATCAAGCACAGAAAGATGTCAACACACTGTTTTTCAAGTTCACCGAAGCTAATATACTCTCCTGTCTGGTTTGTTTGTCGGACAAAATGCAGGATTCTGTGTTATGATTGGTCAGATCACCTGTCAATCAAACTCCCTGCGAAGACTCAATTGATTCTTTAATATGTCCAAACAAAAAATGTCTAAGACCAGTGTTTCTCAACCAGTGGCCTTCCGAGGGATGACTTAAAATTTTGCAAATTAATTATTATTACTATTATAACTAGTAATATTATTATTTTTATTAATAATAACTTAAAATAATCTAATTTAATTAAAATGCTAAAAAAAAAATGCATGCATTTTTTCTTATTTATCTTTTTTGCCGTGGATTCAATCTTTTGTCAACTTGTTTTCTTTCTGTTAGCACAGGTTTTGTTTTATTTTGAAGCTGACTGATCATAGGCCTCGTTGATCTGAGCACATGCTCCTCAGTTTTAAAGTGAATAAAGCATTATTTGTGGATAATTTTGGCATTAAGCTCAGATCAATGAGGCCTACGATCAATCAGCTCCAAAACGAAGCGTGAAAGAAAACAAGCTGATAAAAAAGATTGAATTTGTCTTGCTTTCCATCTAAACATTCATAAATCAAGATGCATTTACTGGAGATGCACAACGACGTGCGATAAGAAGTCTTGTTTTCTGAGAAGCTGATCAAACTGAAGTGCGTTTATGATTAAAACACGAACTAATATCAGAAAAATCAACTGAATTCAAAGAGTAAGCGGATTTATTTTTCTGACCCCAATAGCAGATATTTTGCATTTCAAGTACATGCATCTTGATTTACTGTAAGAATGTTTAGATAATCATTACTGGAAAACAAACGTACAAACCGACGGTCCGAAACCAGTTCATCTGTGTGCTGTATGAATGTTTGGGGCCTCTCTCGAACTCTCCCATAACCTGTGCCATGTGTTTAATATTAGATTATATCAGCCACATTAAGATTCACTCTAAAAGTGAGAGTGCGTCAAATCAACCCTGTCTATTTGTTTAACCCCGCTAATGAAAAGAATACCCGTTAGCTTCCAGTGGAGCGATGCTGCGTCGCGATAGCAGAGTCAACAAATACAAACGATCCCCTTCAGCCCATCGCTGGAGACGCTTTTACATAATTCATGAGCGCCGCGTATCTCTACATCTGTCCTGAAACACTGCGCTCGGATCGGGTTTCTTCTGAAGCACCGCTCGCCTCTCAGATGCAGATTACGGCCTTTTAGCTCTGGCCCTTTTATTATATTTCCTTTGCTCTCCGCATGTGGGAATGGCACACGGATGATGCTGATTTCTGCTCCCTAATTTGTAAGCAATTTCAGGCAATTCCGAGGCCTCCGGAGCGCAGGACAAAATGCTGCAGAAGCACTGATTCAGAAGAGAGTAACAACGCTTGTAGGCGACTCGCAGTGTTTCAGAACTGAACATGCACTGTCAGTTGTGTTCTTTTAATTTACACTGAAATAAAAAAATGATGCTTTTTTTAACTCTCAAAGTGCATTCGGGTCCATTTTGACCCGGAAGAGATTCATTACTAAAAAAATGCATTGTTTTTATTAAGGAAACTAAACTTGGCAAATGCTTTAAGACCCTCGGAAAAATACTTTTATTTTCAGACTTTTTTACAATTATTTTTTACATTAAAAAAATTAAAATTGCACATTTTGGTCATTTGGTGTCAAAAATACTTTTGGTAAAATTATCTATGAAGTTATTTTATTGTCAGGAAACTTTTATCAAATAATGTCAGCTTTCCTTTCCTCAACAGTTTTGTTGATGGACAGATATGTGCGTTTATTTGAGTTATTAATTCAAAGGAACTTAATTTCTATTCGTTCCAATTGGGTTAATATTGGTAATTCTCAGATAATATTTTTATTTACATTTTATGTATTTTTTTTTATATGTTCTTATACATTTTTTATACAATGTATTTAGATTTTTTTTTTTTAATTTTTAAATGTATTTATTTTGCATAGTTTTTTTTTTCCGTGCTTCATGTGTAATTTGAAATTTCAAAGAATGTTTTAATCACCAAAAAAGGGGTAAATGCAGTAATAACAGTAATATTCAAAACTATGAAAGTTTTTCACATTCACTCGTTAATGAGAAGTTGCTGATCAAATACATTAAGGTTTTAGTTGAAAAATATTAAGTTATGATGGTTTTATAAAATAACGACTCTTGGACCTGGAATGTGAAAATAGTACAGATTGCATTAATGCATTATGAGGGTTAAAAGCATGAATTGTTTCAGATTTATTAATTAAAGCAATACAGAATAGACCCAGTAGATGTTCTGTTCTAAAGCACGGTGAGTCGCCTAAATAGGCAGCATTTCACGGCCTATCTTGCTGGATCGGAACGGTACGTGGATGATGCTGATTTCTGCTCCCTAATTTGTAAGCAATTTCAGGTAATTGGGATCCATCAAGCACACGGCCTCTGGCCTCCGGAGCGCGAGGTTAGCGCTGAACGCTCATGAAACTCAATACACACAGTATAATAAGAAACACAGTCGAGCTCTTCTGCTCGTCCAGATGTACAAACAGGCCTCGTCTTTTACAGCATCACAATATCACAATATCACGTCCTCTATTACAAACAGCCCTTTTAATTGGACCCTATAAAACGATATAAAATCAGTGCTGGAAAAGAGACTCAACATGATTGCTGTGCCTTTAAATATCTGCAAAACACTGAACCTGAATCAGTCATTAACCCTTACAATGCGTTCAGAATCTTCCTATATTTCCACATTCCAGGTCTGTTTGGAACCAATTGTTTTATAAAACAGTCGCAACTTAAATTTCTGTCAATTAAATTCTATGTTTTAAATGTTACAGTGTAATCACTGCTTTGTTTTGGGGGGAAATAAAAATTAAAACTCTTGGAAATTTCAATTAACACATGAACCCCACACACACAAAAAACTAATATGCAAAAAATGTATATATATTTTTCAATGTTTATGAGAAATCTTGTTTGATTATATGATTGTTTGAAATTTACAAGAACATGTAATCTGAGAATTATCAGCATGAACTCTTTTGGAATTAATTGAATTTAATTAAGTTCCTCAAAAACCGTCTATATTTATGAAACCTATATATTTATTTATAAAATTCATTTATTTCGCGTAAACTTTCACTTTCAGATGGTTTATCAATAGACGACATCAGCAAAATTGTTGAGACGTGGGGGAAAGATTTAAATATATTTTACTCAAATGTTTTGACACTAATATAACTTCATAGATAATTTAACAAAACGTATTTTTGGCACTTATGGTGCTCCATACATACCCAGGTCAAAATGACCAAACACGAAAATTAGTTCAATCTCTTCTGAAAAAATCTGAAACAAATGTGTATTTTGAGCGTCTTAAAGCATTTGCAAAGGTTCGTTCCCTTATTAAAACTGCATTTTTTTACACAAAATGTATGTGCAACTTGAGTTAAAGCAGCAGAGAATCTCGTTTGAGCAATGATTCACTACTCGTAGTGACTCTAAATGTTCATCATTTGTACTCAATATGCGCAGTATACAATCACGCGTTTCTCCCCGTCTTGCTTGTCTTTCCCAGCGCTCGCACCTGCAGCGATAGCACACAAAACGGCTTTATCTGAGGGGCCGAGCGCTGCTTTAGACATCTGATAGATGAGTTCCCAGAGACGGATGCGCTGGAGCCGTAATCAGACGATCTACCGCTAAAGTGTTTGCCTTTCTCCTCCAGTGGCACCTAAAAGCCCACAGAAGCGTCTCTCACTGTCGCTCGGCCCCAATTTGTCATGAATGCTTGTCGTCTGTTGGCGGGAACAGAGTCGGCCCCGAGCTCCATCTGGAGCCAAGAGAGACAGATGGGTCTGACGCGGAGCCGCTTTGTTTTCTGTGACCCGGCTCCTCTCACACATGTGTTTGTGTCTTTAACCCCGTCTCGCCCGAACACAGCAATGCCAACTACTGTTCTGCTGTGAAAGCATGAGATCCGGCTGTGGAATGGAGAAAAAACACAAGTTCTCATTCAGTTTCAGTGATGTTTAATGGCACAGAATCACTGGTTGCAGCTTCACGTCGAGTCTCTTTCCCAGCGCTGGTTATACAGTACATTTTAAAGGGTCCAATTAAAAAGGCTGTTTGTAATAAAGTTTGTGATATTAGAGCATAAAGTCAGTCAGCGTCGTCTTTCTTTCTCTTTCTTTCTTTCATGGTTATTGTCTTTCATGCTTTTTATTGGATTATTTTCTTGTTTTATTTTATTTGTCAATTCTTAAAGGGGTCATATGATGCGATTTCAAGTTTTCCTTTCTCTTTGGAGTGTTACAAGCTCTTGGTGCATAAAGAAGATCTGTAAAGTTGCAAAGACTAAAGTCTCAAATCCAAAGAGATATTCTTTATAAAAGTTAAGAGTCAGCCACGCCTACCTAAAACGGCTCGTTCTAACACGCCCCCACATGTCTACATCACTATGTGGGAAGATTTGCATAACGCCGCCCAAATGTGCACGCAAAGAAAGAAGGCGTAACTTTTATTCTCGCTGTAGTATTGTTGCTGCCGCCGCCATGTCGTGAAGACGCTGTGTTTCGTTGTGAAAGCGAAACTACTTTGTTTGGTCTTCCAAAAGAGGACACGACTAGAAATCAGTGGTTAA
>JADLZM010015151.1:354985-374709 GCA_018148995.1 Sinocyclocheilus maitianheensis | reverse complement strand
TATTCGGCCAATCACAACGCACTGGATAGCTGGCCAATCAGAGCACACCTTGCTTTTCAGACCAATGAGCTTTGTAAAAATCGACGCGTTTCAGAAAGGCGGAGCATAGAGGAGAAACAATAATGTACAGTATGTGGAAAATAATGTGTTTTTTGAACCTTAAACCGCATAAACACATTGCATTACACCAAATACACAAAATAATGTTCTTTTTAGCAGCATCATATGACCCCTTTAATTTTCTGTCTCTCTGTCCCTTTAATTCAAATTGCTTTATTGGCATGACATACTTGGGTACATATTGCCAAAGCATTGTACATAGCAGAATGAAAATCAACAAAATACATGTAAAATACATCCATATATATTTATATAAACATTTATGGGACTACTAATGCTCTTTAACTCTTAGTTTGTGGCATTTATAAATATAATGTGCTACCAAAGAGGAAGCAGGTCCTTCAAGTAATATTCTTAATTTGGGGTTTTCATGGAGCGACTGGAAGTCAGGAATGCTCTGCTGTATTTGACTGTACAGTGAGGCTCTTAAGGAGGTGTATTTCTCACAGTCTCAACTTAACCTTGATCTAAATTCAGTACAGATTCGCTCTTCTTTAGGTAACCACGGTTTTTAATGTCGTCCTCTCTTGATGGCCAGCTGGTGAGAGAGTTGCTCTTGCTCTCTCTCTCTGAGAGTGTAAAGCGGATCGTGACCTGCGCCGCAGCACCACCATATTTGGTCTTGAAGGCAGTGTTCTGATCCAGACCCTCATCATCCTCATCCTCGTCCCGCTCAGCACTGGCTCAGACACACGGGTCCCGCTCGCGTCCGGCGGGATGTTTTTCCGCTCTGCTGTTGAAAGTAGCTGCTACTGATGTGCAGGGGGAGCATCTCTCTGCCCATAATTCTACTTCCTGTAAACATGTCAGGCGCTCTCAGCACGCCGTCTGTTTGCTTGCTCTTCTGTTCCAGCGGGCGAGACACAACACTCTTCACTACGAACTCTGAATCCGTCATGTTTTATGAGCTTCAGAGCTCAAGTTCATCGCGTCGCTGCTTTTGTGTCGTTTCTGATCATGAGTTCAGCAGGATGTGTGAATGCAAACACACAAAGATGTTTTTCTCCTCAGTTTGACTCTATATCAGCAGTGGACTTTGAAAACCCACATCAAATTATCCAATTTATATATGCAATAATTATTTCATGCAGTATTTAATTTTAATCAGTTTAAGAGTTTTTCTCAAACAATTCTTTGCAACTGCTTTTGTGTTGTTTCTGATCATGAATTCAGCAGAAACAAATGTTTAAATGCAAATATGCATAAAGTTTGATGTGGGTTTTCAATGCTGATAATATACTGCAAATCAGTTTAATGCATTAATGCAATATTTACTTTATTCTCATCAGATTGATTGATTCTTTCTCAATGACATTTTGGATTATTTGAAAATGAAATATTTTTTAATAATGATTATTTTAAAGAGTTTAATATTTTACTAATTATTTTTAATAATTTAAATAATATTTTTAAATAATTGATAATTAAATAATATTTTTAAATGATTAAATGCTGTTTGTTCAAACATAGCTGCATGAATGTGTTGACTCCAGAATCACACTGGAGCATCAGAGGATTCATGGCCAATTATGGTGTTTGTGTTTCATTCAGTGGTTCGAGGGTTATGGAGATGAAGCTCCTGGCGTCCGTCCACACACATGACCCAGAGAAGAGAGACGTGTGCTAAACGAACCCGCTCCTGCGCCGCTTCATCACCGAGCGTGGCAGATCTTAACTTCCGAATGCTCAGATTAAGCAGTGTAGAGATCTGTCAGGACTAGTTAAAGTTAACGAGGAAGAGCTGTCTCCCGTCCGGTCAGATGGACCGCTGAAGAGCGACGAGTCTTTACAGAAAATCATGACACTAATGTTTCTAATATCTTAATGATTTATAGTCATATTGATCAGATTAGAGCTGTATGATAAGAGTTACGTTTATGACAATATAAACTATTTAAGATTTACATGAATGTACGTATGTATGCGTCACTCAGTCAAACGAGACTGTGTGTGTGTGTGTGTGTCTTAAAGAAAGATCTTCTGGTTTTGTGTGTGTGGGATTGTGGGTAACTGGTACGGTTTGTGCCCGTGACGGGGATTAGAGCTGTTTTCGGTGTGTGTATCTGGACCCTGCGGGTCACATTCACTTCCTCCTGAAGCTGCTGCTAAACCTCAGCTCAGCTCACTACAGACAAACTCAAGACACACGGCACATCATACCAGTGTCGTTTTAGTATCATTGATGTTCCGTTGGAGCTTTATTATTATTTTTTTAAAATGGTACAGTTTTAAGTTTACTTTTGTCTGTTTTTGTAATTTATTTTTTTAATTGTCTATGCAGTTTTTTAAGATTTAGTTTTATTTAGTTTCAGTTATTTGAATATTATTTTAAAATTTTAGTAGTCTTGTATTTTAGTCATTTTTATTAGGGTTTCTTTTTATATTGTTTATATCGTTTTTATTAAGATTTAGTTTGGTTATTTAAATTTTAAAGTAAGTGATTGTGCTTTTGTCATTTTTTGTTTTTTAATATAGTCTGTACAGTTTTTATAAAGTTTTAGTTAGTTAGTTTTTTTTGTTTTAGGTATTCAATTTACTTTTAGTAATTTGAGTTTGTCATTTTTAATATTTTAATATATAGGTTTTTTTTTGGGGGGGGGGGGTATGATATAGAGTATGTTGTAGGGTATTATGTAGAATACGTTGAGTATGTTGTACTGCATGCTGTAGCTTATGGTCGAATATGTGGGGTATGATGTAGAATACAGCATACTCTACAGTATATTCAATATCATACTCTAAATCATTCCCTACAACATATACTACATAATACTCAACATCATACTCTACATCATATCCTACATATTCTACATCATACGCTACATCATATGATGTAGAATACGTTGAGTATGACGATGAGTATGATGTAGAAGACGTAGAGTATGCTGTAGATGTGTGGAGTGGGATGTTGAGTATGATTTGGAGTATGATGTGGATGTCTGGGTCAGTAACTCTATCTGTTCCTCTCTCTCTCTTCATGTTGCTTCTCAGGCTGAAGGCGGCGGAGGAGTGTTTCCGGCAGGTCAAAGAAAAAGCCACATACAGCGTCAAACCCAAGCACGCGTCTGGAATCGTAAGCTGTTTTATTTACAATTTGCATGGTTTCAAAGCAGCCTAACAGACAATCACGAAATCGTTTTTAATGTTTATAATATCTTAATATCGTCATGCCTTATAGTTATAATTATGATTAGAGCAATATAAAAAAATCAGTCAGTTGATATTTTCTATTTATCTATTCTATTTATATTTGTAGGCTATACAACTGCAAAAATTACACTTAATGAAGTTTTTAAAATAATAAAGTTACAATTACATAATATTTTTGTCATATAAACATTTAAATGGTGGCTGTCATAAAAACTTGTTGTATTTATTCAAACAAATTAAACATTGAAGAACAGTAAAAATTATAATGAATATGTTAGGCTATATGGTGCATCTACAGTATTTAGCAAAATGCCCCTCTCTACAGTTTATTATTCAATCTGACTAATGAGTTTATGGTCACCGAATACGCGTTTCTGAGGTAAATGTGACGTTACGTGTATTGTTTACAATCTGTTATATTGACGTCTTTGCGCAGCTGAAACACTGATTGAGAGATTATATGAGACGGGATACGGATTGTAAAGTTGTACTCTTTCTTTTAACTTACCTTCGGATGTTTAGTCATGTTTAGTTTGTGCTATAACTAGTAATACAGCAGAGGAGATGATCAGTTCACGTCTGTTGAACTGAGGCGCTACAGCGTTCACGCCACATTAAACAGCGCCTAAACTGCATTTATTGTTTGAATACTGTAATACAATAGACAGAAATTAAAATCTGAGACTTTGTTTCATATTAAAAGTACCAAAGCACAATGCTTATTGCGATTAATTGGTTTGGGAAGTGCCCTTCAATCAATGTCCCGTTCATTACAGTAACTGAAAACAGGCTAGACTAATCGATTCTTGGGATTTAAGAATCAATATCGTTCCGTAAAAATGAGAATCGATTATTAATGAGATATCGATATTTTTTTTACCAAGCCCTAATAAAGTATATGAGCGCTAAAGCTTTGATTCTGAGGAGTCTCTCCAGAGCTCTAATCGTTCCTCATGGTCCTGAAATGAACACTTAATGCACTGACCTTTATAAAAGTGTTTCCAGTGAGCTATGAGAAATTCAGACGCAGGTTTATTTTCAGGATGTTGCCATTTGTACAGGTGAAATTGAGATTATGAGAGCTGAATGGATTGAAAGCAGCATGAGATTAAACTTTTATTAAATGAGCCTCTTTATTTCCTCTCAGAAAGCAAAGTTGGGCATGAAGATCTGAGGCGGATGTGGACTGACTCTTGTGACGTTTCATCTGTAAATCTTCAGTGTTACTCTGCCGTCTGCCGTACCACACAGGAAGTGATCTGCCATCTGAATGTGATGTCATATCCTGTGTCCTGACGGATGAACATATCAGACGTTACATATCACCGTACATACTGGAGGACTGAAGCAATATCATCAAAACGAAGTTTTATTTTTAACAGATGAAAAAAGGCAAGAGTATCTGGATTTCTGATGCGTCTTTATTTTAAGCATCTGCACCGTCACATGCTTTTAAACCAACACTAGTTGGTGCAGTTTAGTGCTCTAGTCATCAGCTGGTTTAACATGTTCAAACAGTCCTACAGGACCTGAAAGAGACACTCCAGTATGTACAGTATGAATCAGATCAGTCGGCGGCGAACGTTCAGGAATCTACTCGGTGTTTTTGTGAAATTATGCAAGATTGTTTTCTGTTTTTGCTGCATTCACTCACTCACGCGATGTATTTAAGAGGATGTTTTTTAAATTAATGTAAATATTAACATGTTTATGTAGCATTGGTTTGTTTTTAGCATGTGCGTGTCGGAGGTGTGGATGGACGTCTGCGCTCCATGTGCAATAACTGTTTGTATCGGAACATTTTGAGAAGAGTGTAATTTATGTAAAATAAAGGGATTAATAAATTCACACGATTGGAGATTTACTTGCAAATTCACCATGGGATGTTTTCTAATCTTATGAACGTCTGCAGGATTGAAGTAGATTTTGTTGGTTATTATTCAGACGCTAATAAGAGTTCAGGACTCTCGGCTCAGTTTAACACGTTTTACTGTGTTAAAGGGACGTTCACAACATAAACTGCCATTCAAAATGACTCGAACGCATCATTTCACATTATAAGATTAACAATATGGAAAAGGCAACAGATCCTGCATTCTCATGGTCTTTTGTTCTGATTAAATGAACACATACCATAAATAATTAGCTGGAATGCTTAAGAATCTCTTGTTTTTCCTCCCCAAATCCTCATTCACGTCTCTTTCCTGGTTTGCTTTTTATGTGGATGTTTTACGATGTCATTTTCTAATCCCGGTGTTTACTGGAAGGTTTCCGAAGCAGGAAATACAACTCATGTCAAACTGAGGGAAAGCACTTTTTTGAAATATCCATCATTCCTCCAGATAATGGAAATAATGCTCGTAGGAAAAAGGTTGATATTGGCGTTCACACAAACGGACGATAACATTGTTTATTGTAAGTGCACTTAAGTTACATTCTGCAAAATCGCTTTGAAGGTGATCGTTATATTATGGATATATTATTTCTGTCGCCAGAATAAAAAATAAAGGTAATTGCGACTTATCTCACAATTCTAAATTTTGTAAAGTTTGTATCTCACGATTTTCTCAATTCTGAGAAAAAGGACATTTGCATGCAAGACAAAAACGTGCAATTCAGAGGAAAAAGTCAATTGCGAGATGTAAATTCATAATGGCAAGAAAGTCAGAATTCTGAGTTTACATCTTAAAATTGACTCATCTCTCAATTCTGAGTTTACATCTTGGAATTGTTTCTTTTTTTCTACCATGAAATAAAAAAAAAGTTAATTGCGATTTTTTTTTTTAATCTGACATTTCTGACCTTTTCTCACAATCGCTTGCTTACATTTCACAATTTTGACTTTTCCTCCATTTGCATGATATAATCTCAAAATTGTCAGATTTAAACTCACAATTCAGTCAAAAAGTCAGAATTAAAAGATATAAATTGAAAGCGAATTAATGACCTCTTAATTCTTGAGTTTGCATCTCGTAATTTTGACAATCACACTTCTGACTTTTTTTTTTTCTCACAATTGCGTGTTTTCTCGAATATTCAGACTTTTCGGATGCAGTACGGAGTTCATATATTGCATTTCTGAGTTTATATCTTGCAATTCTGAATTGTGAGAAAAATTCAGAACTGTGAGATATAAACCAATAATTGCAAGGAAAAAAGTGAGAAGAATTGTGAGACTAAAAAGTCCATATGTAGTTGCGATGAGGACTCCACTGTTCTCTTATAGTTACAGCGATTATTGAAACTTTGTTATAGTTCTCATTCTTGGTGTGGGCGGGCCTTAATATCCAGTGCACCAATTTTCCCCGCAAATCTGCAGAGGTTCTCAAACATAATAATGTGAATCTTTAAATGGTGCAAATCAAACTCTACTGCAAAATAACTACTAACCAATGGAGAAAAACCAACCGGATTAAACCCCATAAAGGCTAGTTTTCCCATGTCAGCTTTAGATAAACCAGACTGAACCCCTAAAAAAACAGAAGACGAGAATAGAACTCAATAGTTTTAATATAGACTTAAGTTGTTTCTCTACATATATATACTTTTGCTGTACCATATTTCTATAGAATCTCTACAATCAGTCTAGTTATGCATGTTTGGTGTTAACTATCATTGATCATCACACAGGTGGCAGCAGCTCCTGCATAGAGTTCAGTGTGGAGTCATTTCTCTGCACGTCAGTTAGTTTCCACACTCTCTCTAGTGACTGATAATGACCTTGGTGACCAATGATGACTGATGGTGACCAATAGTGACCAATGAAGACCAATGGTGACCATTGATAACCGATAGTGACCAACAGTGTCCAATGATGACTGATCGTGTCCAATGATAACCAATAGTGACCAATAGTGTCCGATGGAGGCCAGTGGTGACCGATAGTAACCAATGAATACCTATAGTGACCAACAGTGACTGATAGAGACTGTTGGAGAACAATGGTGACCAACAGTGACCAATGAAGACCTATGGTGACCAATAGTGTCCAATGATAACTGATAGTGACTAATAGTGTCCAATAGTGACCAACAGTGACTGTTGGTGACCGACAGTGACCAATAGTGTCTAACGATGACTGATTGTGACCAATAGTGTCCAGTTATGACTGATAGTGACCAATAGTGTCCGATGGAGACCAATGATGACTGATAGTAACCAATGAAGACCTATGGCGACCAATGATGAATGATAGTGTCCAATGATGACCGAGAGTGACCAATGGAGACCAATAGTGTCCGATGGAGACCAGTGATGACTGATAGTAACCAATGAAGACCTATGGTGACCAATAGTGTCCAATGATGACCGAGAGTGACCAATAGAGACCAATAGTGTCCGATGGAGACCAGTGGTGACTGATAGTAACCAATGAAGACCTATGGCCAGTGGTGATGAATGATAGTGTCCAATGATGACCGAGAGTGACCAATAGAGACCAATAGTGTCCGATGGAGACCAGTGATGACTGATAGTAACCAATGAAGACCTACGGTGACCAATAGTGTCCAATGATGACTGAGAGTGCCCAATGGAGACCAGTAGGGACCGATAATGTCTGCTGATGACCGATAGTGACCAACGATGACTGATGGAGACCGTTAGAGACCAATGGTGACCGACAGTGACCAGTGGTGACTGATAGTGACCAGCGTCCAGCAGGACAGTATTAAGATGGCATGCTGAAGCCTTGCAGTCTTTCAGCTCAGTTAGCAGCAGCTGTTTCCAGTGAAAAGTGGTCAGGATCTCACTGTTTCCCAGACTCAGACACGCTGACGGACATGCAGCGGCACTGCTTGACGCGCTGGATCTTGCGATAGCGGACATCCGGCTGCAGGTCGGGGCATTCGAGCTCCACGGTGAGGCTGGTGAAGCGCTGCGGCCTGCAGAAGGCGCAGGACTGGAAGGACTCCTGCTCCTTCCTGACGTGCCGCGGGATGTAGAAGGAGTTGCACTGGCCGTAGCAGAAGCGGTTGATGACGGTGCGGCTCTTGCAGCCCTCCTGACTGACCGTCTGCCGTAGCGGCTGCGTCTTGCACCAGTCGCTCTTCAAGTACTTGCGCTCCGTCACCACCAGAGCTTCCTGGCTGGAGGCCAGCACTTCCTGTTTGCGAGCGCGCCGGTCGAAGGTGTTGGAGTTGGTCTTGTAGGGCGACGGGATGGATCCCTGCGGTCGGCTTTTACGGCCGGCGGAGGCGAGACACAGCAGGCCGGCGAGCAGCAGCCACAGCACCACCTTACAGCTCATCCTGGAACAGACAGAGAGAGACACACATAGACATCAAAGAGGGCTTGAGCACCTGACATTTCTTATTCCTTGAGAGAAAGTTTTTGACTTTTTTTTTAAATAAATGAATATATGTGACCCTGGACCACAAAACCAGTCATAAGGGTCATTTTTTTTATTGAAATAAAAATAAAAGCAGCTTTCCATTGATGTATGGTTTGTTAGGATAGGACAATATCTGAAAATCTGGAATCTGAGGGTGCAAAAAAATCTAAATATTGAGAAAATCATCTTTAAAGTTGTTCAAATGAAGTTCTTAGCAATGCATGTTACTAATCAAACATTAAGTTTTGATATATTTACGGTAGGAGATTTACTAAATATCTTCATGGAACATGATCTTTACTTAATATCCTAATGATTTTTGGCATAAAAGAGAAATGTATAATTGTGACCCATACAATGTATTGTTGGCTATTGTTAAATTTTTTATTTTTTTAATGCCTGAGCTACACCTGTTTGAAGTCGATGAGGTCAGCAAGGTCCATTACGAGAAAAATCGAGTTAAAATTTTCTGAAGGTTCCAAAGCAAAAATCCCCTGCAATATTACATCTTTACCTCCAGTTGTTTTCTTAATAATCATTGCTATATTAAAAATCACAATAGTTTTTTTTTTAATCTTTGTTGTTATAATAAGACTAGATGCAAAAAAGAACAAACATAGGAAACCAGTGTAGTGCATTACTAAACAAAAGCATTCAAGTAAGAAAAACAAATCAAATGTAAAAATCCCTTTAGTGTGTTCATTACAAATAAATTAATTATTAAAACTACAAAAGCAGTTCAATCAAGAGCAGCGAGTGATTCCCTCTTGTCTTTTATTGTTAGATTCATATTAATGGGAAGACTGAAAGACTGTAATTATCGGGATCAGACACCGTCGGTGTTGTCTTTATGCACGTGTTTCAGATGTCAATCAGTGCGAGAAGCAAATGGAGAAATGTTAGGGTGAAGTCAGCAAAATTGGGACACTTTTTGGTAAGCCGTGTATTAAATACAAATAAATCTATTCTACCAACACTATTTATGCTTTGAACAAATTCTCTTGTATATCTCCCAGTATGTTGAAACAATATTGGTTGTAGTTTTAAACATACAGAGATTCAAAAATGTACCCATTTTTTTCTTTGGGTTTTTTGCGGTAAATTGGGACACACATTTTTATCTAGTCTGTGCTTACAAAATAATACAAATAATCTTTTGCAATAGAAAATCTTCAGAATTTAAAAGAATAACTTCATAAAAAAAGACATATTAGTGGATTGTGCTATTGACAGTGAACTCATAACCACCTAGTGCTTATTGAATTACAACATTTCAACAGAAGCATACATTTTAAGAATTATTAAAGCACTCTAATAGAAGCATTTAAAACACTTTAACAGAAGGACAAAAACAAAGAATTTAATCATTTAAACAGAAATACATTGTAGTGTAAAAATGCCATGATTTAATCTATGATGTGCCTGCTCCTGTGTGTGTGTGTGTGTGTGTGTGTGTGAGTGAGAGAGTGTGTGTGTGTGTGTGTGAGTGAGAGAGTGTGTGTGTGTGTGTGTGAGTGAGAGAGTGTGTGTGTGTGTGTGTGAGTGAGAGAGTGTGTGTGTGTGTGTGTGAGTGAGAGAGTGTGTGTGTGTGTGTGTGAGTGAGAGAGTGTGTGTGTGTGTGTGTGAGTGAGAGAGTGTGTGTGTGTGTGTGTGAGTGAGAGAGTGTGTGTGTGTGTGTGTGAGTGAGAGAGTGTGTGTGTGTGTGTGTGAGTGAGAGAGTGTGTGTGTGTGTGTGTGAGTGAGAGAGTGTGTGTGTGTGTGTGTGAGTGAGAGAGTGTGTGTGTGTGTGTGTGAGTGAGAGAGTGTGTGTGTGTGTGTGTGAGTGAGAGAGTGTGTGTGTGTGTGTGTGAGTGAGAGAGTGTGTGTGTGTGTGTGTGAGTGAGAGAGTGTGTGTGTGTGTGTGTGAGTGAGAGAGTGTGTGTGTGTGTGTGTGAGAGAGAGTGTGAGAGTGTGTGTGTGTGTGTGAGAGAGATAGTGTCAGAGTGTGTGTGTGTGTGCGAGCGAGGGTGCGTGTGAGAGTGTGTGTGTGTGTGTAAGTAACTTGCTTTTATATTTGTGTGTTTATGTAGTATGTGTGTAAGTATGGGTGAGTGCAGGCATGTGTTTGTTTACAGGCACTTTTTACGCACAAAAACTAAATAGTCATACATCTCTATTCTTATTTTTTTCATTTCCTGGCTTCTGCCTACAGTTTGTGATATTTTTTTGTAAAATAAAACATTAAGCAATGTATTATCTTTTCATTTATAGGATGTCCCACTTTAGCTGAATGCTACTGTCCCAATTTATCTAACATGTTCAGGTAAATTGGGACAGTAACAAAACTTGATTTAAAAAAAAACTTGCACAACTTTGCATGAAATTGAATGAACACATGTAATACACATTTATATTGTCGGTTGAAATACTGTTTATATTAGAATTTAAACCTTAACAATTTTTATAGACTTAAACTATGTGCGGGCACTTAACATGTACTTTCTCAGACCTTCCAGTATTTGAGTGGTAATCACGCCCATATGATTTACATTTGACTAATCAAATATTCATATTTGATTAGTCAAATTAAATACTGTTATTATAACATTTCAAGACCCCCCCCCCCCCCCCCCACCTCCCACTGAAATGAGTGTATGCAAATGACAATCAGGCATTAAGTCATTAAAATGTGCTAATATGTGCACTGATTATTTTATAGACATCTGTTGTTAAAATGAAATATTTGGGTGAGTGTGAAGGAATTAAAATAAATTGGTAAGTCAGAGTTGTGTTAATTTATTTAATGTTTTGTTTATTTTGTTTTGTTTTTGTTGATCCTGTCTGACAGAATCATTACACACACCTGTGAGTACAAGATCTCCCATCAGCAACGTTTGCTCTCTTTTGCTGCTTAATATAGGAAAGACTGAATATGAAGTGCTTTTCTGCTGAAAGTCTGTTTATTTCACTAGTTGAGCTCCAAACACACACACTCTCACACATACTCACTCACTCACTCACTCTCTCGCTCTCTCTCTCTCTCACACACACACACTCACACACTCACTCTCACACATACTCACTCACTCACTCACTCTCTCGCTCTCTCTCTCTCTCACACACACACACTCACACACTCACTCTCACACATACTCACTCACTCACTCACTCTCTCGCTCTCTCTCTCTCTCACACACACACACTCACACACTCACTCTCACACATACTCACTCACTCACTCACTCTCTCGCTCTCTCTCTCTCTCACACACACACACTCACACACTCACTCTCACACATACTCACTCACTCACTCACTCTCTCGCTCTCTCTCTCTCTCACACACACACACTCACACACTCACTCTCACACATACTCACTCACTCACTCACTCTCTCGCTCTCTCTCTCTCTCACACACACACACTCACACACTCACTCTCACACATACTCACTCACTCACTCACTCTCTCGCTCTCTCTCTCTCTCACACACACACACTCACACACTCACTCTCACACATACTCACTCACTCACTCACTCTCTCGCTCTCTCTCTCTCTCACACACACACACTCACACACTCACTCTCACACATACTCACTCACTCACTCACTCTCTCGCTCTCTCTCTCTCTCACACACACACACTCACACACTCACTCTCACACATACTCACTCACTCACTCACTCTCTCGCTCTCTCTCTCTCTCACACACACACACTCACACACTCACTCTCACACATACTCACTCACTCACTCACTCTCTCGCTCTCTCTCTCTCTCACACACACACACTCACACACTCACTCTCACACATACTCACTCACTCACTCACTCTCTCGCTCTCTCTCTCTCTCACACACACACACTCACACACTCACTCTCACACATACTCACTCACTCACTCACTCTCTCGCTCTCTCTCTCTCTCACACACACACACTCACACACTCACTCTCACACATACTCACTCACTCACTCACTCTCTCGCTCTCTCTCTCTCTCACACACACACACTCACACACTCACTCTCACACATACTCACTCACTCACTCACTCTCTCGCTCTCTCTCTCTCTCACACACACACACTCACACACTCACTCTCACACATACTCACTCACTCACTCACTCTCTCGCTCTCTCTCTCTCTCACACACACACACTCACACACTCACTCTCACACATACTCACTCACTCACTCACTCTCTCGCTCTCTCTCTCTCTCACACACACACACTCACACACTCACTCTCACACATACTCACTCACTCACTCACTCTCTCGCTCTCTCTCTCTCTCACACACACACACTCACACACTCACTCTCACACATACTCACTCACTCACTCACTCTCTCGCTCTCTCTCTCTCTCACACACACACACTCTCTCTCTCAGTCATTAATACACACACACACTCACACTCGCAGTCTTGTACTGATTTGCTGAGTTTTGTGTAGTGTTTGTGTGATACGTTGGTCTCCAGCTCCACACTCTCACATTCACACACACTTGCTTTCTTAACTAAAAGCACAAGAAATGGATTTCTCTCGTTCCTGTGCGTTAAATATCAATCTCTCTGTGAAAAACCCCAAGACACAAACATCATCTGTCTGTCTGTCTATTGTTCTGTCTTTCGTTCTATTTGTATTTCAGTGTAGATAGACACAGGTGCACTTCAGAAACAGTCTTTCATTTTCATTAGAAAAGGGCAGATATGAATAATGGGTCGAGGCGTTAAAACTAAACTGTCCTGTTCAACTTTAGCGTGTGTTCTTGCGCTGCTAACATGAGTTATGAGTTATTATAGCATTAGAAGTTGTATTCTGACACATTTAATGATCGAGTGTTTCAGGCCTAATGTTCAAAACATGTTACTTCGTGTTTTATGAACATACGGTTCTGATGGCTCAGTCTGACTGAATCTCTCCTCATGTTCTCCAAGCGTTTCGCCCCGAGCTTTCACTTTGTTTCCTGTGAAGACAGGAAGTCACAGATTAACTTTAATTTGTCACTTTGTTGCGGCTGTGGAACGAGAGCGAGCGATCCGTCAATCACGCCGGACATCTTTAGCACAGATGTGCCATCGCCGGAAGGAAAAACAAATCTGAGTGATTCATTCCCATAACAGAAATATTTACAAAGCGGCTCTTTGTCGTGAATCAAAGCTCCTCGCTTTCATTCCAGAGAGCGTCAAGGTTGAATCCTGTTCTTGATTAGAAACCTCCAGCTCTGGGAGTCTCATGGCTGCTGAACTCAGGTTTTGTGAAGATGATGAGCGAGAGTCGTTGCTGTAGTGTTCGTGATTCAGAGTTTGATATCGCGGCCTCGGCGCAGACGCCTCGTAACCCTCACGACCCCAAAAGCACTCCGTCTTCAGCTCTGCGTTCGGTTGCTCAAGGCCTACAGCGGCACAGTGAAAAATGGTTCTCACAAAAATGAGTTCCTTAAGCCCTCGGCTCCAGAATAATAATTAAAGATCTAAATGAATCTTGACTTGTATGTTTTCTGAGAGGAGTGTCTTTTTCTCTGCTTGCTTCTCACGCGATCCCGATTCATACACATACTGTACTCACAGAGCTACAGTATTTAAGCTCTTCACTAAAACAGAATCTGTTCTGAACGTTTGGGAACACTTCTGAGGTGGAACATTAGATTCGATCCGTGCAGTACAGCAGGACTTACTATGAAAGAAAAGATCACTGCTCTTGATTGAACCGCTTCTGTAGGTTTAATAATCAGCGTGACAAGTGATTTTTACATTTTATTGTTTGTTTTTCTTACTTGAATGCTTTTATTTGGATGTAAAATGAAAAAAGTAATGCACTATTTGTTTCTTATATTTGTTAAATTGTTGTTTTTTTGCATCTGTTCTTATTTTTAATAACAAAGATAAAATAAAAAACGGTGCATTTATCTCTTTTTTAAATATGTAGACAAGGCAACATGTTTTTACTAAACTTAGTAAAGTTTTTTTGACACTAATATAACTTCATAGAAAACTTTACAGAAAGTGTATTTGACACCTAACGGGACTCCACACACAGCCGAAATGGTTCTCTCTCGTAAAACAAAGTTCAAAGTTAAAACAAACAAGTTTCGTTCCCTTACTAAAAACCGTTCGAGGGGAAAGGAAAGGTCGTGACCTTCGTTTAGGGTCGAGGAAGATGGGAGGGGTCACAGGAAGTGACACAAAAACCAGCCAATCACACGCTTAGAAAAAAGCTTCACTGGGGCTCTGTACAAGACCTTTTCTTCCAAGAGTGAAGATAGCCTGCCATCATAAATATATATATATATACACTACCGGTCAAAAGTTTGGGATCAGAGCGATGTTTAATGTGTTTTACAGGAGTCTCTTCTGCTCATCAAGGCTGCGTTTATTTGATCAAAAATACAGGAAAACATTTAAACGTGAAATATTATTACAATTTAAAACAGCTGTTTTCTCTGTGAATCTCTGTTAAACTGTAATGTATTTCTGTGATGCGCAGCTGTATTTTCAGCATCATTCCTCCAGTCTTCAGTGTCACATGATCTTCAGAAATCAGTATAATATGCTGATTTATTATCAGAGCTGAAACTGTTGCTGCTTCATATTTGTTTGGAACCCGTGATACTTTTTTCAGGATTCTTTGATGAATAAAAAGTTAAAAAGAAGAGCATTTATTTAAAATAGAAATCTTTTCTAACAATATACACTAGTGTTCAAAAGTTTGGAGTCAGCAAATCTTTGTTCTTTCGTTTTTTGAAAGAAATTAAAACTTTTATTCAGCGAGGACGTGTTAAATTAAGAAGTGACGGCAAAGATTTATATTGTTAGAAAAGATTAATATTTTGAATAAATGCTGTTCTTTTTAGCTTTTTATTCATCAAAGAATCCTGAAAAAAGTATCACAGTTTCCAAAAAAGTATTGTGCAGCACAGCTGTTGATAATTCTAATAATAAATCAGCGTATTATACTGATTTCTGAAGATCATGTGACACTGAAGACTGGAGGAATGATGCTGAAAATACAGCTGCGCATCACAGAAATACATTACAGTTTAACAGATATTCACATAGAAAACATTATTTTATATTGTAATAACATTTTGCAAGATTACTGTATTGTTCTGTATTTTTGATCAAATAAATGCAGCTTTGATGAGCAGAAGACACTTCTTTAAAAAACATTACAAGTCTTAATGATCCCAAACTTTTGACAGGAGTGTGTGTGTGTATATATATATATATATATAAAGACATTCTGACTGATTCTGATCAGATGAGTCACATTAAAAATTGAAAATGCTGAAAAACACACAAAACGTAAAAATGCACCATTTAGTCACTAATGAGTCTATAATTAGTCTAATTTAACTGCATGGAAGAATAATGTGTTATTCCAATTAACATTTTTAATACTTTTGAATGCTGCTGCTTTTTTGTAAAAGCAATAAGCAATGAAAAGGTAATAAACCGCACGCTTCTGAAAGCCGGTCATCAGTCTGACAGACAGCCAGCTGCTGGAAAGCTTTGTTTCTGTTAGTGTAACTATTCTAATGTATGTGCAGATCCACCAGAAAGCACACGAGCGTTCAGAAAGAGCCTCCAGATACTCCAATGATCTGATTTCACACTTTTTTTTCACACTGATTTGTATGTGTGTGTGTGTGTGTGTGTGTGTGAGTGAGTGAGTGAGTGTGTGTGTGTGAGAGTGTGCGTGAGTGTGTGTGTGTGAGAGTGTGCGTGAGTGTGTGTGTGTGAGAGTGTGCGTGAGTGTGTGTGTGTGAGAGTGTGCGTGAGTGTGTGTGTGTGAGAGTGTGCGTGAGTGTGTGTGTGTGAGAGTGTGCGTGAGTGTGTGTGTGTGAGAGTGTGCGTGAGTGTGTGTGTGTGAGAGTGTGCGTGAGTGTGTGTGTGTGAGAGTGTGCGTGAGTGTGTGTGTGTGAGAGTGTGCGTGAGTGTGTGTGTGTGAGAGTGTGCGTGAGTGTGTGTGTGTGAGAGTGTGCGTGAGTGTGTGTGTGTGAGAGTGTGCGTGAGTGTGTGTGTGTGAGAGTGTGCGTGAGTGTGTGTGTGTGAGAGTGTGCGTGAGTGTGTGTGTGTGAGAGTGTGCGTGAGTGTGTGTGTGTGAGAGTGTGCGTGAGTGTGTGTGTGTGAGAGTGTGCGTGAGTGTGTGTGTGTGAGAGTGTGCGTGAGTGTGTGTGTGTGAGAGTGTGCGTGAGTGTGTGTGTGTGAGAGTGTGCGTGAGTGTGTGTGTGTGAGAGTGTGCGTGAGTGTGTGTGTGTGAGAGTGTGCGTGAGTGTGTGTGTGTGAGAGTGTGCGTGAGTGTGTGTGTGTGAGAGTGTGCGTGAGTGTGTGTGTGTGAGAGTGTGCGTGAGTGTGTGTGTGTGAGAGTGTGCGTGAGTGTGTGTGTGTGAGAGTGTGCGTGAGTGTGTGTGTGTGAGAGTGTGCGTGAGTGTGTGTGTGTGAGAGTGTGCGTGAGTGTGTGTGTGTGAGAGTGTGCGTGAGTGTGTGTGTGTGAGAGTGTGCGTGAGTGTGTGTGTGTGAGAGTGTGCGTGAGTGTGTGTGTGTGAGAGTGTGCGTGAGTGTGTGTGTGTGAGAGTGTGCGTGAGTGTGTGTGTGTGAGAGTGTGCGTGAGTGTGTGTGTGTGAGAGTGTGCGTGAGTGTGTGTGTGTGAGAGTGTGCGTGAGTGTGTGTGTGTGAGAGTGTGCGTGAGTGTGTGTGTGTGAGAGTGTGCGTGAGTGTGTGTGTGTGAGAGTGTGCGTGAGTGTGTGTGTGTGAGAGTGTGCGTGAGTGTGTGTGTGTGAGAGTGTGCGTGAGTGTGTGTGTGTGAGAGTGTGCGTGAGTGTGTGTGTGTGAGAGTGTGCGTGAGTGTGTGTGTGTGAGAGTGTGAGGGAGTGAGTGAGTGTGTGTGTGTGAGGGTGTGAGGGAGTGAGTGTGTGTGTGTGTGAGTGTGAGTGTGTGTGTGTGTGAGTGTCATCTTGTTGTAACTGAGTTCTAAAGTGAGCTGTAGTTGATTGTCTTGGTTGATTAGATCTGCTGGTATCGTGCATCAGTAACTCCTGCTGATGTCTCTGTGTTTGACAGCGAGACGCGGGACAGATGCACAGAAATCTGAATTCACAGCTTCTGATTTCAGAATATCAGTCTGATTTTGAGCTTCAGACATGATTTCAAAGCTTTCTGATCTGCTGCTTCTGACTCTATCAGACCTGCTCTATGATCCTCGTGTCCATCTCTCTCTGCAGTGCTCAGCCAATTCAGTTTAGAATCCACTAGAAGTATTATAGAGCTTTTCCACATTCACTTCAGTGAGAGAAAATGAGATGCACTGGACTGTAGAAATGAAACGTATTAAAAATAATCATTTAAAACATTAAACACTTAATGTTTTTAAAAATGTTTGTTTTTCATAAAAATGTTAAGAAAACATTCCATTTGATCATTTTGCAAACGTTTCGGCAACGTTACTTTTGAATGTTTTCTGAACATTCTGAAACAATAGTAACATTTAAAAATTGTTACATGAACGTCTTTCTGAAACCTTCTTTGAACGATGTATAAATAAATGTGTTCGTGCTAACAGTTTGAGAACATCTATTAAAGACTTTAATGGTGTGGAAATTGAACTTATAATTAAAAACAATTCTTTTAAACATTAAGCACTTTTACATTTTTCAAAACGTTTTTTCTTAGTTGTACAAACATTAACATTCCATTTGATCATTTTGTAAACATGATGGAAATGTTACTTTTGAATGTTCTAAAACAAATAGTTAAATAATTATTTTAAACAATGTTTTAAAAACATTGTTCTCTTGATTTATACAAATATTAAAGAAACATATGTGTCCCTGGAGCACAAAAGCAGTGTTAAGTCGCTGGGGGATATTTGTAGCAATAGCCAACAATACATTGTATGGGTCACAATTATACATTTCTCTTTTATGCCAAAAATCATTAGGATATTAAGTAAAGATCATGTTCCATGAAGATATTTAGTAAATCTCCTACCGTAAATATATCAAAACTTAATGTTTGATTAGTAATATGCATTGCTAAGAACTTCATTTGAACAACTTTAAAGATGATTTTCTCAATATTTAGATTTTTTTGCACCCTCAGATTCCAGATTTTCAAATATCGTCCGATCCTAACAAACCATACATCAATGGAGAGCTTATTTATTCAGCTTTCTGATGATACATAACTCTCAATTTCGAGAAATTGACCCTTATGACTGCTTTTGTGCTCCAGGGTCACATTTTATTTTATAATTTTGCTAAATTTGTTATATATAAATATTAAAAAAAATGTTAAATATAAAAAATGTTAAATATAAAAAAAATTAAATGTCCACCTAAAACAGAAATAAAATGTTCCATGAATGATGCATAAATAATGTTTTTGAGATTATCATCTTATCAAAAATAATTATTTTAAACATGAAAAAACTTATAACTTGATTTACACTAAAAAAAAAAGCTAGTCAGGTAGTCAAGCTGGTTATTGCTGATGTTAATGGCCTCAAAATGGTCAAACATCAGCCGATTAATCGATATATGACTAGTTGTGCGTGTGGTTATGATTATAAAATCATAGCAGGGTATATTAGCGATGAAAGGAGTGTGTGAATAAAAGCCTAATAAATCCTCTTTCGCTCAGTGCCGGCTCGAGCGCTCACCGACCCGCAGAAGCAGCTGTAATCGGATCAAACACTCCAGCACAGACCTCATCACACCCCAAGCAGAGCCTCACCTGGACGAGTGTGCGGTCAGACGGAGCAGATCCAGAGTCCAGGGACGCCGGCGCCGCTCAAGCCTCTGCTGCTGTTTGTGACGGGTCCTCTCAGACTGATGCTGCTCTCTGGAGGAGGCTCTATCAATCTCTCTCTCTCTCTCTCTCTCTGTGTGTGTGTGTGTGTGTGCGCGCTGTCTGGCTCGTCTCCGTCACTCGCATGTGGATCTGATCACACTGAGAGCTTTCTATTGGCTCTGATCAGCACACAAATCATGCCCCTCTCTCTCTCTCTCTCTCCCTCTCTCTCTCTCTCTCTCTCTCTCTCTCTCTCTCTCTCTCTCTCTCTCTCTCTCTCTCTCTCTCCCTCTCTCCCTCTCTCCCTCTGTCTCTCAATTTGTTTGTTTGAGCGTTCCTCTGTG
>JADLZM010015151.1:337893-348176 GCA_018148995.1 Sinocyclocheilus maitianheensis | reverse complement strand
GTTAAACTGTGTCAGAACAAATTCATCTTGATAATGTTAGATAATTTTGATAGAAAGGTATGTAATAGATTACAATCAACCAAAACAATTCAGACAGCTGTTAGTATGACAACATTTACACAGCTATGAATACTTTGTCGGGTGACCCTTAGCCTTAATGACAGCATGTAGTCTCCTGGGCATGCTGTCATCCAGCTTCATGAAAACCTCAACAACTGAATAATTTTTTAACCCAAATTTGTATCAGTTTTACTGGTAGTCCACTGTATATATGCCACAGTTTACTTTATTTTACTGTCCTCACTTACATAAATGAACTATAGTGTCCTGCACCCACTAGTAAAAAATATCAAAAATGATATCTGGTCTCTGAATAATTTTTGGTTTGACTGTATATCCTTCTGTTATTTTCACACTTAATTATGCCCATTACAATTTATTTTACAAGTTTTTGTTACTTTCACGGTTCATTTTTTTCTCTCTCTATGGTAGCCTACATCATCTTTAATTTAACAGCATTAGAGCTGCTCCACTGCAGTGGCTTAGTATACTGTATTTATTTTCCAAAGCCAGTCATATAATGCAGAAACACTCATGAAGCAAGCAAAACACGCGCAACGCGTGCACATATTTGTACTGGTGCAGAATGAGAGGACAGCAGTACAGCCTAGCGCATTTCACACAGGCTGTTAGTTTATGCCTAAGGTTGAAAATAATATGATGTTTATAGTGAATGCCCCTATAAATGGTCTTATATTTACGATATAGTTTTAATCCAAATGATGCATGCTAAGTGAGCGAACATCAATAAATATCACACAACAGAAGTGCGTGCTCTCTCTCTCTCTCCCCCTCCCCCTCCCTCTCTCTAACCCTAAACTTATTTTTCAAAGTTGTAAATACAACAAAGATTCAAAATCTTGTGGAATAAATTAATTAAAAAATGAAATGTAATTCATAAAAATCCCTCTTTTTCAAATGTTAAACATTTAGCAGTTTCCCGTATGTGACTGTATGATCAGGACTGAGGACAGTTCTACTCATCCTTTTTGTTCTCTCTTTCATTCCTTCATTTAAATTAATTAATTATTTTCTTTTTGTATGATTTCAAACTTGATTCATATGTTTTTCAGGAGATCTCGACCAGTTGAAATGTTTGATTGCTGTTTGTAATTGTGTGTTTTTGTTGCAGACAGCAATTTAATCATTATTCAAATATGCATTTATAAATCAGATCTAGAACCAGGTTAGAATTGGTTGTATAATCAACCCATGATGTTAATTTTCACGTTTATTGTTAAAACTACAACGGCAAGTTATTATATATAATACTTGCAGACTATGTAATGAATGTATTTAGAATAAAAAGATTGGGACTGATTTGACTAATTATCCTCTGCTCGTATCCGAGGAAAGTCGAACAAATTATTTTCTACTCTGTTGAATTGTATAAATGAAGGCGATGGTGTAAGATTCTCGCTTTATTACAGCGACACCTGCTGGACACGCGCTGAATTTCTTCATCAAATTCTACAGCGCTTAACGCAAGGGACTGAAGCAAGCGTCGCGTTATTTAAAGGGGAAGCTCACACATTAATAAGCAACAAACTGTCAGTAAGTAACTGGATGACACTTTCAGATCAATTCTTGCACATCTGTATTTACATGTTTATTTTCTGTGTCCAGATCTCATGCTTACAGTCACATTTATTATTATGATCGTCATCAGCCTCTCTGTACAACTCCTCCTTCTTACAGTATTACTAAATCTAAAACTGATTTTATATTCACGCACTAAAGCAAAATATAGAAATGACCTTTTTATAGGAATAGTTCACCTACAACTCAAAAAAAATAATTCTGTGAAACACAAAAGGAGACATTTGGGAAATATCAGTTGTTGTTTTTTTGGTTGATATCATTTATGTTTATGTGCTTAGTGTATTATTATTATTATTATTGCAGAAGAAAATTGAGACTAATTCTAGCTCATTTAAATTGATGTACTGTGAATGAATGAACCTGCATCAGCCCAGATCTCTTGACTTCAGTCATGGAAAAAGATTTTAAAAACTCAAAGTAAAAGGAATAATTTATTACGACAGTAATGTTACAGCTCCACTCTATATTGTTTTTGCAATTTAAATTATCTGAATGTCAAATGCGCAAAAAAACACATTGTTTCTCATATATATATATTCTATATTCAATGTATTCGAATTCTTTTTTTTTTTTTAACTTGTCCGTTTTAGACTTGCACTCTATTCATTTACTGCTTGATTCTTTTTTTTAAACTAACACTAGCTTTTCTAATCTTTTTGTTTTCTTTTTATTTATTATATAATTATCAAAAGCAAAAAAGGCCTCTAACAGTAGCTTGCTCTAGTCTTTTTCTATTCTATTTATTTATTTAAAAAAACCTTGCTACGTGTACTGCGTGTCAGAATAGAACTTCAGTCTGTTTCAAAATGTGTTTTGAGTTTAAAGAATTAATTTAAAATATTGCATGTTTTATATGATACAAATGAAAAGTCGAGATATAATTTATCAATGCCAAGCTGTTAATAAATGACATGGCAGGAAAATGAACTTTTCTGAGAATGAAATTAAAGAAAGGTTTCTCATGAGAATGAAGGAGCAGTCCCTGCCCTCTGCTGTTCAGAACGACACAAACGATTCTTAATGATTCACCGAGTCACTTTTAATCTCCAGTGTTTTATTTATGTATCTGTACAGAATCTATATCATCAACGCAAGAACCAGACCGGATGAGCTTCTTTGGATCGCAAGTCGTTTTCTGAAGAAATAAACCTCAAGTGAAATAACAGTGTGGCGCAGATCTCAGATCAGTGTCGGTCGAGCTCCAAAAACCACCAAACCATCATCTTAAATGAACATTAGCGTATGTTTAAAATACAGATGTCCAAATATGATTAGTGTCCATTACACATGTCTGTATCAAACAGCAGAGCTTGTGTGAGCGCTGAAGTGTTTCTCATCATCAGAAATCACGCTGACTCTCAGGATCTGTACACATTTACAGAAGCAAAGCCTACAGAAAACAACTAAACATGTTCTGGGATATAAAAATAAGTCTAAAAGCTCAGATGGAGAGAAAGTGCAAATGAACCTAGAGGAATGGCTTTGTGAGCTGAAGTCCTTTAGAAGTGTGTGGCTCATGCGGAGATGGAGCTGCTCTTTATAATGATCAGCATTCATGTACAGACGAGAGACGGGACGTTTGCGTGGTTTAACCAGCGCTGACGGCATCTGAGAGAGGAACACACACACACTCACACACACACACACACACACTCTCACACTCACACACACACACACACACACACACACACACAGAATCAGTGGAATTCACTTTCTCTGCTCTTTCTAAAATATCAAAGTCTGAGATCATTCCTGAGCCGCGGTCCTAACATTAGTTTTCTCTCCGAGTTTTATTCTCTCTTCAAAAAACAAAAACAAAAAATACATTTTTCTCTTCAATTTTCTTTCTTCACGAAACATTTTTCTCACCAAAAACGTACAATTTTGTTCCCCATTTTGTGTCTCTCAATTTTTCTGTCTTCAAATTTTTTTAAGGCATTCATAATATATTAAATTAATTTTTAAATATAAATTATGCATTATTATAATAAGAAATGATGCATAATTACATGCAAGTAATCCTAACCCTAACCATTTAATAAGTACATATCACGTATATTACTCAGTACTCAAATGTATAACTATGGAAGCCCGTTTCCGCCACTGAATAAAAAATAAAACAAGGTAATTGTGACTTTATCTCACAGTCCTGACTTTTTTCCTCAGAATTGCAACTTTGTAACTCGCAATTCTGTGAGATAAAAAGCTTTTATGTTTTATTCAGTTATCCATAAATAACACCGTAACAAAGACACATTCAAATAAAGTGTAACCTTTTTCTCTTCCAAAACATTGTTACTCTCTTCAAAAGATATTGGTAACATTTTACAATAAGGTTCCATGTGTTAACTGTATTCAATGCATGAACTAACAATGAGCAATATATCTGTTACAGTACTTATTCATCTTTGTTAGTGTTAGTTCATATAAATACAGCTGTTTATCGTTAGTCCGTGTTAGCTCCGGTACATTAAATAATAGATACAACTTGATTTTAATAATGTATTATCAACATTATTTTGATGCATTTTAACACATTTTTGTCCAACTTTACCCAGATACACAGAGTTCACGCATGTAACGCCACACACACTATACAGCAAATCTTCTTTATATCGTCATAAATGTAACTCTATTATCATCTGGCTCTACTCAGATCAATGTGAATATACTATATGATATATTATAAACATTAACATCATGATTTTCTGTAAAGCTGCTTTAAAACAATCTGTATTATGAAAAGAGATACACAAATACATTTGACTAAGCAGATTTATAGCTTCAGCAGAAGCTGATATCATCATTTAATCACATATTTGTATCACTATAAATGACACTCTGTGGCGAAGATGAAGAGCAGTTTATCATTCAGTTTATTATCCATGTTCTGATATTGTAAACAATGCAAAGTGTGCTGAGGCAAGTCTCACCTGTGATTCAGACCCTAGAAAAGATTCTTGCTTTTCTGTGAAAGAAAAGAGAAAGAGCTGATAAATCGATCAAAGACAGCTTTACTTTCATACTTTACATAAAGCTGCTTCCAGTAGAAAAAGTGCTGAATTCTAAATCAACTCTATGTTGAGTAGTTCCCCAAATACTAGCAGTAGTGTACAACTGAATTACTGTAAACAGCATTGAGAGATTGTGCTGATTACATAATCAGATTACAATAATTAAGTACGTGAAATTAGATTATAGTACATTTTAAAATATTCACGTACTTTTTTATTGATCACTTCATATTCACAAAATGGCAATAAAATATTAATATTTTAATACAAATATTTCATCATTTTAGCAAGTGTTTAATTTTTTATTACGTTTTTAAATTATTTTAATTTAATGCAACGCAGTGTTTAATGGCCTTCGTGTTCTTGATAACAAAGAATGGAATATTTCTATTTCTCTGTATTTTTGTATCAATATGGAACAACATGTTCACATTCAAGGCAAGTTTCAAACACAGTGGCAATTTAAAGAGCTTTACAAAGAAATTTTTTTTTTTAAATATATAATATATATTTTATTTTTATAAAATAAAAATATATAAAAATAATTAAAAAATACAAAAATAATTTAAAAATATATAAAAATACTATACTATAAAATACTAAATAAATACTACATCATAAAAAATGTTTAAAAAAAATCAATGAAAAAATTATTTTGGTCAAATGTAATCCAAAAGTAGTCAGATTATATTACCTAAACTTTGCAATGTAACAGATTATATTACTACCTTACAATCTTTATCATGCACTCTGTATTTAGTAATGCACTAGATTTTGTAAATCCAGCTGAGAGACTGAAATGGCTTTCTGTGGTAACTTCCAGCATATTTCTGACACTGATTCCAGAAAACACACGCGTGCATCTGACAAAACTCACCACATCACAGAAAAACCAGCGCCAGCACTTCGTCTCATCGCTTCAAAACAAAACACACACACACACACACACAACAGACAGAAAGAGAAACACGTGCAAAACAAAAGAGACTCGCCAGAAACAATGTGACGGGAAACCAGGTGTTTTAATAGAAATAATGCAAAAGCAGACAGCAAGTAAAACAAAGAGGACACAGTGATATGGCACTGAGTCTGCGTGTGTGTGACGAGGACGGCGCTCAGAGGGACGTTTCCAATCGTTTCTGAGGCTTTACCTTCTTCTTGGCCTGCAGCATCTCCTGGTAGGCGCTGGATCTGATGAAGCGGCTGTAGGAGTCACTCTTCATGAGCTTGTAGATGTGCTCCTGATGAAGCACAAACACTGTCAATAATGCAAATAATGCAACTGTCCAGAGACAACGCTTCAGAGACTATACAGTAAAGACGACAGTAACATATGCAATGTGCATGAGATCAAATAAAAATGTACTACTTAAGTTGAAATAAAATTGTAAGGAGTAAAAAGTAGTTTTTTTCTTCAGAAATGTATTGAAGTAGTCAGTTTAACCCTTGTATTATGTTTTGATTTTCGAGCTGTACGAAATACCATAAGCTGTGATTTTATTCTTGATATTTTGTGACTTTTTCTCATTTAGGGCCATGAACATGTCTAAACAAGTTGTGCTCCAAATTTGAAGTTGAAATAAAAAAATTGAGGTTCTTATACACTTTTGTTTAGGCATTATACCAAAACTAGCCACCGGGTGCCACTCAAACTCCATTGACATTTTTTTTTGATGCAATTTTTCAGAATCTTGAGACTCAGACCTTTCCAGCGATATATAGTTTGTCATGATTAGATCAGAATTTAACTGTAATATAGTAATATAGAAGTAAACTTCTGCCAGCGGGACGGTGACAGTCAAGGGGTTAAAAAATGTTAAACATAAAAAAAAAATCGTACTTTTTGATATCAATTGTTTGTACTGTGAGACAAATACTGATATTAAAATTGTTCCGTTCATACTTGATTCCTTCTTGTTTTTAATAATGTGATATTTTGGGAATTGCATTGAATGTCAATTTGACCCGCTGCATCAGAAATCCCAGAAATCGAACATAATTCAAGGGTTACATTGTACTTGAATAAAGTACAAATACCCAAAAATAATACTTAAGTACAGTAACCAAGTAAAATTACACCCCTGCTTCCAACAGTGTCTGTTCAATCAGTCGAGCGTCCTCAACTAAGCAAGCCAAAGGAACCCAAACTCCACCGGAGAAAAAACCTTGGGAGAAACCAGGCTCAGTCGGGGGCCAGTTCTCCTCCGGACGAAACCAGCATGATGTGGTCTAAGTGCAGTCAGGTAAAAACAGAAAAACACAGACCTGAGCGTCTTGGAAAGCGTATCGGCCGGGATCCTTGATGTTCTGCGTGGTTTTATCGTAGCTCCTGGAGTCGACATTGATGGCACTCGGAGCCCCAGGGGCCAGAAACTCGTCCCAGATCTCCTGCACCCTGCTGGGAACCTCCCGGATCGGACGCTTCTTCAGCTCCTGCACCGCCAGCCAGAACCTGCAAAGACCGCCAGAGACCACCAGAGACCAGCAGAGACCGCCAGAGACCACCAGAGACCAGCAGAGACCGCCAGAGACCACCAGAGACCAGCAGAGACCGCCAGAGACCAGCAGAGACCGCCAGAGACCAGCAGAGACCGCCAGAGACCAGCAGAGACCGCCAGAGACCAGCAGAGACCGCCAGAGACCAGCAGAGACCGCCAGAGACCAGCAGAGACCGCCAGAGACCGCCAGAGACCGCCAGAGACCACCAGAGAACAGCAGAGACCAGCAAACACCCAGACCAGCAACAGAGAGAAAAAACACACCATTTTAAATATATTTTTTATATATTATTTTATAATATATTGTTGATCAAAGAATCAAAATGTATCAGTTTCCACTAAAATATTTAGCAGCACAACTGTTTTCAACGTTGATGATAATGTTTTTCTTGAGTTATTATCAATTTCTTGAGCATCAAATCAGCATATTAGAATGCTTTCTGAAGGATCATGTGACACGGAAGACTGGAGTAATGATGCTGAAAATTCAGCTTTGCATCACAGGAATACATTACATTTTATGTAATATTTAAAATTGTAATATTTCTTGTTTTGTGATCAAATAAATGCAGCATTGGTGAGCATAAGAGACTTCCTTTAAAAACATTTACTCTTCGCGACCCCAGACTTTTGAACGCTAGTGTGCATTAAACTTGCACATTAAAGTATAACTTGTTTTACTCTGTTTTTTTCAGTTTGTGACCCTGTCTTAGGTGACCATGGTTCAATGGTAAGTTAACTTGTGTTCTTGTTCCTCTCATTCAGTTTTTTTGTCTTCTGACCATTCTGTACATTATATAGGAAATAGAATTCGGAAAAATGGTGACATTTATTTTTCATAGTACTCTTTGACTTTTGCAGTATGTTCCTCAGAATCTCCATCCCGTGTACAAGAATAAAGTGGTGCCTGTGGCCGATATCATCACGCCCAACCAGTTTGAGGCTGAGTGAGTAGAATACCTCCTCTTAACAGCTTTGTGTGTTATTTTGTGATTGGGTGTTTCTGTGCTGCAAATGTCAAACCTCTCTAGCCCCTCACCTGCTTCAGTAAGATTGCTGACAGAAGAGTGATATTGTAGTTCCCTCTAGTGGTCAGCTGTGGATTTACCCATGAATCTTCAGTGCCTAACAGCTGTTCACATCACACTGGTGTGCCATCAACTCTTCTAAGTCCATGTTCTTTATTCCAGGTTGTTGACAGGGAAGAATATCAGCACGGAGAAAGATGCTGTGGAGGTGAGTTTAAATACATACATGAGATATGGCCCTCATAATAGCCTTAAAAATGGGGAGCAGACATAAATGTCTGAATATAAATTAAATGCACTAGCTGCAAATGATACACACACCCCAATAATAATAATAATATTATTATTATTATTGTTTAAAAATATAATAAGTATTAGTTATTTTAATAATAAAAATAAAAATTATTATTATTATATGCATATCTATAATTTTTTAATATTTAAAAATAATAATAAAAAAATATTTTATTAATCAAGGACACATTAAATTGATCAAAAGTGACAGTAAAGACATTTCTAATGTTACAAAAGATTTTAATTTCAAATAAATGCTGTTCTTTTGGACTTTCTATTCATCTGTGAATCCTGAAAAATAAAAGTTTCACAAAAATATTGTGCAGCACGACTGTTTTCAACATGGATAATAATCAGAAATGTTTCTCGAGCAGCAGATCAGCATATTACACTGATTTCTGAAGATCATGTGACACTGAAGACTGGAGGAATGATGCTGAAAATACAGCTGCGCATCACAGAAATACATTACAGTTTAACAGAGATTCACATAGAAAACAGCTGTTTTAGATTATAGTAATATTTCACAATTTTTACTGCATTTTTTATCAAATAAATGCAGCCTTGCTGAGCAGAAGAGACTCTTTCAAAAATATTAAAAATCTTGCAGACCCCAAACCTTTGAGCACTAGTGTACACTGAGTAGATTCAGATCAAGTGAACTCACCTCTCTGCAACTTTGGACATTTTTAACCGGTGTCTGTCTAGCTGTGCTTGCCAGTGCTGGATCTGGAAGAGAAGACAAGCACAGATCTGAGGACATCACTCTCACTGTTGCTCAGTATGATGTCTTTCGTTGTTAATCACAGGAACGCTTCTATCAGCTCTGAAAATTTATGTCTGAGATGATCTGAATCGCTCCAGAATCGCTCTAGAGATTGGTGTGGAACAGTGTTAGTTTTGACAGCAAATTTTGATTTAGTTTTGGTCATATTTTAGTCATCTGAATTGTTTTTAGTTTTAGTCTAGTTTTAGTCGACTAAATATCATAAGATTTTAGTTGACTAAATCTACAGTAAATTTAGTCGGCTGAAATCTAATGGGTTTAGTTACAGTGCCTTTAGTAAGCATTTCTCTAAAATTCTTTATATTGGTTTGATTTTAATGTTTTATCATGGTAGACACTGTTTTAACTGCGGTGTCACACATCATGCCTTTCTGTTCAAATGAAATAAAACCATTTCTCATAAAGAACAAGAACATGGTCTTATTCATGGTCTTAGAGGTGGAGGTGTAGCTGCTCTATTTAAAGATGTCTATCAATGCAAGCAAGTGTCATTTGGTCAGTACTTGTCTTTTGAATATCTAGGGATTGTGTTGAAAGGTGCTCCACGCATTCTGTTTATCATTATTTACAGGCCTCCAAAATACTCTCCAGCCTTTGTTGAAGAGTTCACAGAAATACTATCAATGATTTCCTCAGAGTTTGACTGTTTTGCTATTGCAGGGGATTTTAATATTCACATAGATAATGCAGAAAACAAAACTACAAAAGAAATTATAACTGTTCTAAATACTTTTGACCTGATTCAGCATGTGCATGAACCCACACACAATCGGGGACATACTCTAGATTTACTCATCAGTAGAGGTCTAAACATTTCATCCATTGTTATTAAGGATGTAGCACTATCTGATCACTTCTGTATTTTCTTTGATATATTGATCTCTGTTACCACTAAATCTGGATCGGTCTCAGTCAGAAAGAGATGCATTAACGAAAACACTAGTGTGCTATTTATGGAGGCTATATCTTTAACACCAAGCATTTCTGCAGACTCTGTTGA
>JADLZM010015151.1:329970-332818 GCA_018148995.1 Sinocyclocheilus maitianheensis | reverse complement strand
TCAGAAAACGAACACGAGAGAGTACTCGCGCGCTGTGAGAGGCGCTTTCTGTGTGTGTGCTTCAGTGTCTGCTCTCAGAAAACGAACACGAGAGAGTACTCGCGCGCTGTGAGAGGCGCTTTCTGTGTGTGTGCTTCAGTGTCTGCTCTCAGAAAACGAACACGAGAGAGTACTCGCACGCTGTGAGAGGCACTTTCTGTGTGTGTATTTATCCATATGTCTGCTCTTCTCTTACTCCCACAATATTGACATTTTTGAATGTTTTATGCGACGTGCAGCAAGTGTATTCAACTTATGTCCCGCCGGTTCATATGTACCCATCTAACCTCCGAACTATGCAGCAGATTCGTTCTGAATTAATCTCTTCCCAAATCGTCCCACCCTAACATTTTCATCTCGTTTTTATTCGTTGACAAAAATGTCAATAGATTTATGTCAATGTTTTTGTCATTCAAAAAGAGTTTCAGTTCGTTATCGTCTCGTTGTCGTCAGTGAAAAAAATGCTGTTGACAAAAATGAACACTTGTGTGGAATAGAGAAACATGAACTAATATATAATATAATATGTGTGTGTGATTGCACACACTGTACAGCCCTGAGCTGCTTATAAAAACTGTGTCATAAAGATTTAACGTGAAGACAGGCTAATTTTAGTCAGTATTAACTCTAAACGTGTTCTCATAAATACGTCACTCGTCGTATCGCTCTGCTTTCTCCAGACAGGAAGAGGAAGACGCTCTCGATCTGTCTTTTAGCAAACCCTTACATATAAAACATTATTCCCTACTGAAGCACTTGTACTTACATGCACACAAAACATATTTCCGTGCAGTTTCTCATGTGCGTTCTGGAGAACATGACAGGATTGGCTTATAAAAAAATTACTTCCAACTTAGAAAATATCGACCAAAGAATACTGTTTTGTATTAAAAAAAACAATACAATATAAAAATCTGTCAAAATCATTAAATCTGTCCTCTGTTTATATATTATTTAATTTAATATACTTCCCAGAAGCCCTTATAAAAGAGCCCTATAAAAAAGTCAGACATTACTAAATATAAAAATATTATTAAAATGATTTTATTGCCTTATGATATATAATTTACTATAGCAATTATTTAGTTTTTTATGTATTATTTGTAATTGTTTTTTCATTAATTGTATCTTATTTTATGTCTTGTCTTGATTATTTGAGGAAGCCGTGTCAGAAGATATTAATTTAAAAAAAAGCATTATTAAGCAATTTTTTGATCTCCATGCCTGTAACATATAATTTTCTGTACAAGTTTACATATTCTGTACAAGTTTACAAAGTAATATACTATAAAATGATTTTATTTCTTTAATAAATAATTTACTAAATCAATTATTTAGCTTTTTTATTACTTTATTTTTATACATTGTGTATTATTGTTTATTTATTTATTGTATGTCTTCTTTTGTTTTGTTCTGATTTTTTGAGAATGTCATGACAGAAGCTAAAAAAAGCATTAAAATGATTTGATTTCCTTCTTTTTTCATTATTATGTATTACTATATTTTTTTTCATTGTCTTGTTTTGATTATTGATCTTATTCTGATTTGTTAAGACTTTATTATTAGTTTTTTGTTGAAAACTGTATTCTTATGCCATTTTATTGTTGTTAATATTTTGCATTCGTTTAAAACAGCTACACGTATACTGCATGCATGTGTGCTACACAGAACACAGCAGCTGTGCATGTATTTCTCAAACACAGTGTCTGTGACGAGCGTCCTCGTTAAGTCACCTGGTTGCGTAGCTCGTCCTCCGTGGGCTCTTTGACCTCCGGTGTGACCGTGTGAGTGGGACTGGGACTGCGGATGTCGTTCTGTAGACCGTACACCGACTGCAGACACACACACACACACACACACAGACACACACACACACACACACACTCTCACTCACACACACACTCAGACACACACACACACACACACACTCTCACTCAGACACACAGACACACACACAGACTGAGCTTTATGATTACTGTGGCATCATCTTTTTTACATTTACCTGCAATAAACGTCATGTAACTGTGACCCTCACTTTATACAGAATTATAAGGGGCCGTTCACACAGAATGTGTTTTTCCGTTCCAATGTGCTACTTTCCATTGATTTTCTACGTAAACATGCACTACACTGTAAAAAATGATTGTGATTTTAACGGTAAAACACTGAAAATGCTACAGTAAAAACCTGTTAAATGGTTAACGGTAAGTACCCCTATTATATACGGTGAAAAACTGTAATAGACATTTAATGTAAGAGAAAAAGAATGCATAATTTACAGTGAAAAAACGTAAATTGATGTTCCCAGAATTCCCTGCATTGCATTTAAAATGTGATGTTTTTTCTTTTAAATAACGTCTTAGTTTTTTTCTTATGTTATGTTTATTAGGGTTGTATGTTACATCTGATGTTGTTAAATTAAAGTTTATTGCATATTTCAGTTTCATGTGTGTCACCATGATGGTGTTTAGTGTTTGTGTGAATGACTCTGTGCACCTTCTATATATATATATATATATATAGCATACAAAAATGTAGAAATACGGTTTTTAATTGTAAATGTAAGTTAAATCCGTAAACCCTAAAATGTTGCTACCGTATATTTTATGGTAAAAAACTGGGAGCTGTGGTGAATTTTTTTTACAGTGAAGACAGACGTGTATGACGGTTGCGCTCATGTTGTGCGTCTTTTGCAGTGTCGCACACATGAGCGGAGTGTTTTTAAGAAGCAGTGTTGAGTTAAAATAATTTTAATGTCATTAATGTCAGTTCCAGAACAGTGGACCAATCAGAAGACACTGGAGGCGGG
>JADLZM010015151.1:314970-324970 GCA_018148995.1 Sinocyclocheilus maitianheensis | reverse complement strand
AATATGAATGATGTCATGAATATGAATCAGAATTTGAATGACATCATGAATATGAATCAGAATATGAATGATGTCATGAATATGAATCAGAATATGTTGTCATAAATCTGAATACGAATCAGAATATGGCATCATAAATCTGAATATGAATCAGAATATAAATGGCATAAATCTGAATACGAATCAGAATATGAATGATGTCATGAATATGAATCAGAATATGAATGACATCATGAATCAGAATCAGAATATGAATCAGAATATGAATGGCATCATGAATCAGAATATGAATGATGTCATGAATATGAATCAGAATATGAATGACATCATGAATCAGAATCAGAATATGAATCAGAATATGAATGACATCATGAATCAGAATCAGAATATGAATCAGAATATGAATGACATCATGAATCAGAATCAGAATATGAATCAGAATATGAATGTCATGAATATGATTCAGAATATGAATAACGTCATGAATCTGAATATGAATCACAATATAAATGACATTGTGAATATGCATCAGACTAAAACATGAATATGAATCAGAATATGAATGATCATGTTTCATCATGTTGACACACTTCAGACGGTCAGGAGTTTCTCAGCCAATCAGAATCTCAGAGCGTCTCACCTGAAAGCGGTAGAAGGTTCCGTCATCCTTCAGCATGAGAACGTGGTCTGATATGGGGAAGAAATAACCGTGAGCCGCCATCAGCGTCCCCAGATGAAGAGCCTCCACTGCAACACACACACACACACACACACATACAACTGGAGCTCTTGAGATGTTTCAGATGAGATGCTTGTTGTCCTTTGATTGCAGAAGTTGCAATACTCTCATCTCGTCTCTGTCTGGAGTCGTTTCATATTTCAGAGCCATAAATGAACTCTGAGTAAATAATGCAGCTCAGCTAAATAATGCAATGAATCTAAACGGACAGTTCACCCAAAATACAAACGCATTGTTTACATCATTACATACGACTTCACAAAGATGCTCAGCATCTCCTCGTCGTCCACAGAACAACGTCAGAAGGGTTTGAAATCACAGGCTGTGTGAACGATGACAAAATTAAAATGTTTAGATGAATTATTCCTTAACATATGAACACATTCCCTTTCCATCAGACTCTAGATCAGCGCTTCTCAACCTTTTTGACTCCAAACCCATTTTTGACATTATTCAATGCCTGAAAGCTCTGATGTTGCTTTAAAAAAAAAAAAATTATTTAAAAGGGTAACTAAAATATAATTTGAATAATTCAATTTCTGTATTTCAAAAGTTTTAAGAGCTGGATTCTGTTATTTTTAACTAATGCATTTACATTTCCAGTTGGAAAAGGATTTTAAAAATATTTTTACTCACAATTTCTACCTGATGAAAGCTTGGCATAACTAGAAAAATGCATATTCGTTATAAAAATGTCAATGGCGTTTTATGATTTGATTCACTTCCGTGAATTTTCCAGGTCTAGGAATCCCTTTTAAAATGAGGCTTTCTAATATATCCCAGTTTTCCAAGACTGTGAGAAGAATCCTGGTTCTTTAAAAGAAAGAGGGTGAAAACATAGTTTTTTTATATATTTTTATTTAATAATTATTACATATAATGAATAAAAAGTATACATTTATAATAAATATTTTAGTTGTTTTAGCTTATTTGGTCTCATTTGAAATCATTTAAAGCCTCTGGGTGGTTGAGAAGCACTGATCCAGTTTCTTGTATGTTATTTTCTACTGGAGTCTCTTCTGAAAGTTCAGAGTAATTCGACGCTTTCTTAAAGATGTGACGGACCNTTTGTCATTTTTATTAGTTTTTGCTTTATTAATGTCTGTATACTTTCATTAGTTCATTAGTGAAAATGCCAAATGTTACCTTGGCAACTAGTTTAAATAATTAAAGTTTAAGTTTTTAAATTTTATTTACTTATATTTTATTATTTATTTATTTGATTTCAGTTAAAGTTTATTTTATTTCAAGCAACAAAAATTGTTTTGTAACTTTAGTTTTCATTTCAGTTAACTATAACCTTACTTAGAAAGTTTTGTAAATGTATTAAGTTATGAAAACGTTATTTCTGAATGTTCAAAACATTTTTTTGGCTATTTGAATGTTAGAGAAAACATCACAGGAATGTTCCATTTGATCATTTTGCAAACTACTTTTGCTTTGTTACTTTTGACAAATCAGATTTTCAGAATGTTACTTTTCTTTGAACATTCCAAAACTAGCATTAATGTAAAAAAAAAGCTGAATGTCAGTCGTTCCATGAACAATGTATTAATAACATTTTTGTGCTAACATCTTGATAATGTGTCCTAGATAACACTGAACAAATGTTCTATTAATGTTACTGGATGGACATTTGAGAAAACCTTGGCACAACGTGTTAGAACGCATCTGTTTGAAAGTAAAAGGTCACGCTGGGCTCAAAACAAATCAAGCTGAAATCAATGAAGCTCAGTGCATGTAAATGCCAGCATTTGATTTCCTCCTCAAGCCGTTTATTTACCGCCGCGTTATTGAATAACGACAAACAGTCTGAACGATCTGCCAGCTGCCTAACGAGTTTACCGCGGTAAACGGGTTTGCGGCGACACCAGCTGATTTGACAGGAGAGATACGCGGCTCTCTTCTCTGTCTGTAGGCTCTCGTGAGTTTGCGAGTGTGATTTCAGGATAGACACTAGATAATATGATCTCAAATGTTACTGTACCTTGGTCTTCAATGTTCAGGTTTTTCTGCATCCACTGGACAATATCAGACCCTGAAAAACAGAAGAAGGCGCTCACTGACCGGTTAAATTCAGGTTGTATTCCCTGGAAACTGAACTCATCGTCCTGGTGTTACTGTTGCAGAACTCAAGAGTGAGCAGACAGATTTTGAATCATTGAAACTTGAAAAATCTGAAGATGAATGTTGAGATTTGCACTACTTGCAATTTTTACACACATAATATCTGGAAGTTGACGAGAGACAGTCAGATTTTTTTTTTTTTAATTGGATGAAATATTTAAACTTGGTCAATCAAACTCAAGGTCATGGGTAATGGCAATTTTATTTCATTTCATTTCAAGTAAAATAAAATAAAACATATTGAATGAAATATTGGGGTTAGTCAAACCCAAGGTCGTGGGTTTGATTCCCAGGGAATGTAAAATAAAATAAAATATAAAATAAAATAAAAATATTGGAAGAAATACTGGGGTCAATTGGACCCAAGGTCATGGGTTTGATACCCTAAGAATGCCAAATGCATAAATGAAATACTAAAATCAACTAATCTGAAAATACTAAAATAAAAATACTTGAAAATACAAAACAAAAGCAAATTCAGATTATTCATAAATACTATAACAGTATAAAACAACACTGTTTCACACTTGAGGTCTGAATAGCAGCAGATGATGATCTGGAGTAAAGCAGCACGTGATGAAGCGCTGACCTTGTGAACACAAACTCCCCTTCATGTTTGTTTCAGGACACAAATCATTCAGGTAACGATGCCTCATTACCTCCAGAAGCAGCACTCAGTGTTTCTGAAAAGTAGGTTTTGGGGGCAGCCGGTGCGAGGGCTTGTTAAATCGAGAGGAGCTTCTGTGAGGTTTTGTGTCTTGCAGAGGCTTGTAGAAAACCCCAGAGGCTGCGAGAGACATCTGCGTCTGAAAGAGCATCTTTAGGGACAAAGCAGAAATAACGGCATCCTGTTTTTAATTGAAACAGTGACTCCAGACAGAGAGGATGTCCTCATAACGCTCACGTGACCGTCCTCCGTGAAGGACACGCTCTAGAAGAACAGATCACGCCAAAGTAGAACGAGATCTGAACCCAGACACGATTCCAGTCCAAACTGACTCAAAATAATACAAATTATATAAATAATAAAATAAAATAAACATTAGATGAAATACCAAGGTCATGTGTTCGATTCTCAGGGAATGCCAAATTCATAAATGTAAATAAAATAACTAAAATAAAATAAGTTTAAGTGGAAGTACCAAAATCATATAAACTAAAACTGAAATTCAGAAATTAAAATATACAACATAAAAGCAAATTTAAAATATTCATAAATATAATAGCATATAAATAACCACCTGTCATAATAAAAACACACTTCTCACCAAACCATCTTGGAACTAAGGAACAGTTGTATGAATAAAATAAAATAAAATAATGATAAAAAATATATATATTAGATGAAATACCAAGGTCATGGGTTTGATTACCAGGGAATGACAACTTCATAGATGAAAATAAAATAACTAACTAAAATAAAATAGCAGAGAATGCAAAAATAAAATAAAATTTAAAATATTAACAAAAACAGTATCAGTAATCAGTAATGATATTAAAATAACAAAATTGAAGCATAAACTAGAATAGTACACAGAAATGCAGAAAATAAGAGCACCTTTTTTATGAATAAAACTTTTTATGAATAAAAACAAAAGTTATCTTGCTCTTTTGGTTTATAGTCACAGACGTCTGAAGGTCACACATGTTGAGTTCATACAGAACGACCAAACTTTTTATAATTGTGTTTGTTTCTGGCCTTTAAACCTGCAGTGTGTTTGTGTTTCTCTCTCTCTCTCTCTCACACACACACTCACTCACACACACACACACACACACACACACACACACACACACACACACACTGCAACAGTTAAAGTCATTTGAAAAATAAAATAAAATATAAAAATGAAGTGAAATTAAAATGAAAAATAAAATTAGATAAAATTAGATATTAGTAGAAATACTAAGGTCATGGGTTTGATTCCCAGGGAATGTCAAATTCTTAAATGTAAATAAAATAAAATAACTAACTATACAAAATAAAATAAATAAGTTTACTAAATAAAATAAATTACTAAATAAAAGCAGTTTAAGTGGAGGTATTAAAATAATTTAAACTGAAATACTAAAATAAATTAAATTTAAAAACATTTTTTAAAAAGAAAATATACAACATAAAAGCAAATGAAAAATATTCATGAATACTATAATACTATATAAATAACCACCTGTCATAATAAAAACACACTTCTCACCAAACCATCTTGGAACAAAGCAACAGTGAAATAAAAAAATAAAATAGAATACAATTTGTGAGTGTGTGTTTGTCTCTCACACTCACACACACTCACTTTCACTTTCACTCTCACACTCACACACACACACACACAAACACTCACTTTCACTCTCACTCTCACACACACACACACACACACACACACACACACACACACACTCACACACACACACACACTCTCTCTCTCTCACACACTCACTCACACACACACTCACTCACACACACTCTCTCTCTCTCTCTCTCTCACACACTCACACACACGCACACACACTCACTCACTCACTCACACACTCACACACTCACTCACACACTCACACACACACACACCAGCTGTTACCAGCAGCTAAATTTATACTCTTTTAATTATCACTCTGTCTGTCTGAGAGCCGCGGGTCCATATGGATCTCGCTCGCTCAAACACTCGCCCTACTTCTCTATCCGTCTCTCCCCGCGCTCATCTCTCCCTCATTCTCTCACACTCCCTCGTTTCTCATTTCTGCTAATTATCCTGTGTCTTTGTTGTTTTTTTGTGGATTTTCAGAGGATTGAGTGAGATCAGATGCCAGCTGTGTGTGTTTGGACACAAAGCATCACCCATTTCACCATCGTTCAGGGCGATGTCACATTGAGATGAGATCTGATTGATTCCTGTGTTGACAGCAAAACATAACGCTGCTCCTGCGGCCGTGTGTGTGTGTGTGTGTGTGCTGGTATATATGGTTTATGAGGACACAAACGTGTATAATGACATGGGTACTACAACGTAAACATGGTTTATGAGGACACTTCTTGTGTTCCCGTAAAACAAAATGCTTAAAAAATATATACAAAATGGTGTTTTATGAAATTAAAAAATTGCCAGTAGTTTTCTGTAAGGGGTAGGGTTAGGTGTAGGGCGATAGATAATACAGTTTGTACAGTATAAAGAAGCTGTTAGGGCCAGTCACTGCGTGGCTGGATATTTGCAATATATATTTTCCATATTGCAAGAAAATATGGTTTTCTGCAACCATATTACCATAGAAAAACAACCACTTACAATAGTGCCATCCTTTAGGTATCTGGGCAGCATTGTATCAATGCTATCTCGATGCAATCTCGATGACGAAATTGAAAATAGGATAAAGCAAGCCTCTGTAGACTTTGGCAGACTTCGACGTAAGGTCTTTAAAATAAGCACCTTCAATTGCTTACTAAAGTTACCATCTATAAAGCTGTTTGCATCACCACTCTTCTTTACAGTTGTGAAGCCTGGGTTATATATAGCCGCCACCTAAGGTTGCTGGAGCATTTCCATATAGGGTGTTTGCAGCGAATTTTGGGGATTACATGCTATGACCGTGTACCCCAATTGCTTGCCACAACAAACTGTAAAGGTATGGGAGCCACAATCACTGAGCACCACTAGTGACCACCCAGAACAGCCTAGCAACACCCTAGCAACCACCCACAACAGTCTAGCAACATCCTAGCAACCACCCACAACAGTCTAGCAACATCCTAGCAACCATCCAGAACAGCCTAGCAACCACACAGAACTGCCTAGCAACATCCTAGCAACCATCCAGAACAGCCTAGCAACCACACAGAACTGCCTAGCAACATCCTAGCAACCACCCAGAATGGCCTAGCAACATCCTAGCAACCAGAACTACCTAGTAATGTCCTAACAACCAGAACAACCTAGCAACATACTAGCAACCAGAACACCCTAGTAAAGTCCATCAGGGTCACCGTTCCTCAGGGGGTCCAAAAAAGTGATATAAAGACCAACTTAAAACATCGTTAAGAAAGTGCCAAATGAATCCCTCATGCCTGGAAGAATTAGCAGCAAATCGCACCACCTGGAAGCAGCTCTGTCAAGCAGGAATAGTGCAGCTGGAATCAGAGAGAAATAAAAGGAAACAACAAAAAAGACTAAGGAGACACACAGCCATGCCCCTACAAATTCTGACTTTATTTGCCCATCTTGTAATCAAATTTGTGGATCAAGGATAGGGCTCTATAGTCATCAAAGGATACACCGCAAATGAGGAGGAAGGTCATGATCGGATACGATGCACTACCAAGAGAGAGAGTTTGTGTGCTTTTAAAGTGTAGCGTCTAAGGTTTCTGTGTTTCAGATGTCGTTAACTGAAGATGTTTATGTAAGACTCTTGATTGCGTAACAGGCAGGGGAGGATCTGAACTCTTTCTTATCTCTCAGACTCCACTTTCTGGGGGTTTGCATTCCCATCATCATCATCATCATAACCGTAGCGCTGTTCTCCCATGATGCATCAGATCTGTGGGCTCTAATTAATACATTAATGAAATAACAGCCTGTGAGCGGCTGAGACTTCAGTCAGTGTTTGCTGCGGTTCGCAACGACACTATGGGATCAGCGCAAAACTTGCTCTCTAGAGATTCATAAATCAAGATGCATTTACTGGAGAAGCAAAACGACAGAAGATAAGAAGTCTTGTTTCCTGAGAAACTGATCAAAATGAAGTGAGCTTATGATTAAAACAAGAACAAATATCTACCGATGGAGTCAGAAAAAACTAATTTAAAACAGTGTTTCTCCAGCAACAGCCTAGCAACATCCTAGCAACCATCCACAACAGCCTAGCAACATCTTAGCAACCAGAACACCCTAATAATGTCCTAACAACCAGAGCAACATTCTAACAACCACCCAGAACACCCTAGCAACCACCTAGAACTGCCTAGCAACATCCTAGCAACCAGAACACCCTAGTAATGTCTTAACAACCAGAACACCCTAGCAACATCCTAGCTACCATCCAGAACACCCAAGCAACCACCCAGAACTGCCTAGCAACATCCTAGCAATAACCCAGAACACCCTAGCAATATACTAGCAACCAGAACCTCCTAGTAATGTCCTAACAACCAGAACACCCTTGCAACATCCTAGCAACCACCCAGAACAGCCTAGCAACCAGAACACCCTAATAATGTCCTCACAAGCAGAGTAACATTCTAACAACCACCCAGAACACCCTAGCAACATCCTAGCAACCACCCAGAGCACCCTAGCAACATCCTAGCAGTAACCCAAAACAGCCGGGTTATGATTATATACAGCCTAGTTATAATTAAAACAGATAAACGGATCAGTTTTTGAAAGCCGGAGAAGATGCTCCTATCAGAGTGTTTTGACTAAACCATTACAATAAAGATCCAGATGACGGTTTGAAGAGCGTGATTTTTCATCTATTCAGTGCAATATTTGTAGAGGACTCTCTGCTCTCTGAAGGCTGAATGTAAATGGCAGCAGATGTTTGGAGATCTCTCTGTGCTCATGCTAACGATGTCCAGCGCTGACCTCTCTTCAAAGCCGCACTGCCGCTGTTTGAAGGCTCTGCTCTGTTTGTCCTCGGGATATTCTGGGATGTTTGACTGGCTGATGGTTTCCTCATTAGCGCTAGCATGTGAGTCTCTCAGCACGCCTCTGCTACCGGTGTCTTAAGGACTATAAAAAGGTTTGTGTCACTGTCAGAAAGCCTCCGAGAGCCTCATTTATTCACGAAGCATCAAAGATTCAACCTGAGTTTCTCATGAGCCGCAGCTCGAGCAGCTTCATATCACAGAAACACTTCAGAATACATACGCCTTATAATATTACTTTGACTGTTAGGGGAGTTTGTGTCCTACAAACCAAACAAATAAAAATAAAAAATAAAATTTTAGTTTGTAAAGTATTCGCTGAATTATATTTACATATACACATACACACATATTTATATTAAGAAATCAATATTTATTCATTTACATAATATAACTGCCAACCCCAAGAATCTAGAGACTAAAAGTGGCTCACACCGAGCACAAAAATATACAATAAAATATTAATTAATAAAAATGTAAAAAAAGAGTAAATGCCCAGGTCATATTATAAATAAATAAATAAGTCCAGGTCGTATTATAACAAACAAATAATAAACAAACAAATACAGTATATATAAATAAAAGAGTGTGTGTGCGTGTGTGTGTAATATTCCCAAAATAATATATATATATATATATACAGTGGGTACGGAAAGTATTCAGACCCCCTTCAATTTTTCACTCTTTGTTATATTGCAGCCATTTGCTAAAATCATTTAAGTTAATTTTTTTTCCTCATTAATGTACACACAGCACCCCATATTGACAGAAAAACACAGAACTGTTGACATTTTTGCAGATTTATTAAAAAAGAAAAACTGAAATATCACATGGTCCTAAGTATTCAGACCCTTTGCTGTGACACTCATATATTTAACTCAGGTGCTGTCCATTTCGTCTGATCATCCTTGAGATGGTTCTACACCTTCATTTGAGTCCAGCTGTGTTTGATTATACTGATTGGACTTGATTAGGAAAGCCACACACCTGTCTATATAAGACCTTACAGCTCACAGTGCATGTCAGAGCAAATGAGAATCTTGAGGTCAAAGGAACTGCTTGAAGAGCTCAGAGACAGAATTGTGGCAAGGCACAGATCTGGCCAAGGTTACAAAAAATTTTCTGCTGCACTTAAGGTTCCTAAGAGCACAGTGGCCTCCATAATCCTTAAATGGAAGACGTTTGGGATGACCAGAACCCTTCCTAGAGCTGGCCATCCGGCCAAACTGAGCTATCGGGGGAGAAGAGCCTTGGTGAGAGAGGTAAAGAAGAACCCAAAGATCACTGTGGCTGAGCTCCAGAGATGCAGTCGGGAGATGGGAGAAAGTTGTAGAAAGTCAACCATCACTGCAGCCCTCCACCAGTCGGGGCTTTATGGCAGAGTGGCCCGACGGAAGCCTCTCCTCAGTGCAAGACACATGAAAGCCCGCATGGAGTTTGCTAAAAAACACCTGAAGGACTCCAAGATGGTGAGAAATAAGATTCTCTGGTCTGATGAGACC
>JADLZM010015151.1:289159-302138 GCA_018148995.1 Sinocyclocheilus maitianheensis | reverse complement strand
GTCTTTAAAATTCTGGCCGTTTAATGCCTACAAAAATGACTGGTAGGGACTACAACGAGTTACATCCCGGGTTCGTGACATCACAAACCCAGATAAACCCCACCCTCGGAAAAAGGCAGCAAAGGGCGAAAGGCGAGGCCATGCTGCGCTGCTTTAGAGAAGAGGAAGAGAAAACTAGAGGTGCACGTAAAAATATATCCATATATGAATCGCGATTCTGTCTTCTAACGATTCTAATGGATTCACAAGTTTCAAAATCAATGTTCTAAAGCAGCAGTTCTTAATACTGTTCCTCGTGTCACCCTGCCACACACACACACACACACACACTCTCTCTCTCTCTCTCTCACTCATTCACACACACACACTCACTCTCTCTCTCACTCATTCACACACACACACACACACACACACACACACTGCAATCAGACATCAATCCTGAGTCACACTGAACACTTAAACGAGAAATAGATGAGACATGTCAGACTCAGACGTCATTGTGGATCTGCAGAGATTTTAGAAAGGTGCATCACTAACAACAGCAGACCTGCAACGTGTGTGTGTGTGTGCGTGTGTGTGTGTGACAGAGAGAGAGCGCGCGTGTGTGTGTGACAGAGAGAGAGCGCGCGTGTGTGTGTGACAGAGAGAGAGCGCGCGTGTGTGTGTGTGTGTCTGTGATGCTGAGTGGTGCTGAAAATACAGCTGCACATCACAGAAATAAATGACAGTTTAACAGATATTCACATAGAAAACAGCTGTTTTATAGTCTAATAATATTTCACAATTTTCACCTGAGCAAAAGAGACTCTAAAACGTTAAAAATCTGACCACACATTTTGTAATGGTAGGATACCGTTCACATTTCAGCTTTTAAACCCCTTTTTTCCTTTGAAATGTAATTTAGTAAAAGCTAAAGCCTCCGGTTTCAACAGTATGCAAGTAAAAACAAAAACAAAACACCAAAATATGACAGATATGACATGTTTGTAGTTCTCATCAAAACGTCATCTAAAAGATACATTTTAAAGTACTAATAATATTTAATTATTTAACAGATTATCAGCTTGTCAGTATCTGCTTTATTTGTGCTCCGCTGAAGGAATCTGATATAAATCAGAAGATGCATTTAAACTCATGCAGTCCAGATTAACGCTCTCAACTGATCTACGGGCCGTTTTTCCAATCCATTAACACCTGACACTAATCTAAGAAGAGGTCTGGGTCGGCCTGCTATCTATTTAATTATAATGAATTCAATCTCTGAAAATCAATCAGCATTTTCCAGCGCTGCACGGCGGAGAGGAAAACACAATGACTTTCTCACAGCGACTCGGAACTAGAGCTGGGAGATTTTTCTGATTTTATTGATCCATTCGAATGTGATGTTATGCCACGATTGTATTTATTTTAAATCACAGATTTGAATAAAAATATTAACGCTGACAATATGCCGATGTGAGCGCATGACGGCGCAGCTGTGACACGCTTTCACAATTTTTTTTCAAAACAAATACATTTTTTAATCTTTAATCATTTCTATCTATTTGTGTGTGAGTGAGTGAGTGAGTGAGTGTGTGTGTGAGTGTGTGTGTGTGTGTGAGTGTGTGTGAGTGTGTGTGTGTGTGTGAGTGTGTGTGAGTGTGTGTGTGTGTGTGAGTGTGTGTGAGTGTGTGTGTGTGTGTGAGTGTGTGTGAGTGTGTGTGTGTGTGTGAGTGTGTGTGAGTGTGTGTGTGTGTGTGAGTGTGTGTGAGTGTGTGTGTGTGTGTGAGTGTGTGTGAGTGTGTGTGTGTGTGTGAGTGTGTGTGAGTGTGTGTGTGTGTGTGAGTGTGTGTGAGTGTGTGTGTGTGTGTGAGTGTGTGTGAGTGTGTGTGTGTGTGTGAGTGTGTGTGAGTGTGTGTGTGTGTGTGAGTGTGTGTGAGTGTGTGTGTGTGTGTGAGTGTGTGTGAGTGTGTGTGTGTGTGTGAGTGTGTGTGAGTGTGTGTGTGTGTGTGAGTGTGTGTGAGTGTGTGTGTGTGTGTGAGTGTGTGTGAGTGTGTGTGTGTGTGTGAGTGTGTGTGAGTGTGTGTGTGTGTGTGAGTGTGTGTGAGTGTGTGTGTGTGTGTGAGTGTGTGTGAGTGTGTGTGTGTGTGTGAGTGTGTGTGAGTGTGTGTGTGTGTGTGAGTGTGTGTGAGTGTGTGTGTGTGTGTGAGTGTGTGTGAGTGTGTGTGTGTGTGTGAGTGTGTGTGAGTGTGTGTGTGTGTGTGAGTGTGTGTGAGTGTGTGTGTGTGTGTGAGTGTGTGTGAGTGTGTGTGTGTGTGTGAGTGTGTGTGAGTGTGTGTGTGTGTGTGAGTGTGTGTGAGTGTGTGTGTGTGTGTGAGTGTGTGTGAGTGTGTGTGTGTGTGTGAGTGTGTGTGAGTGTGTGTGTGTGTGTGAGTGTGTGTGAGTGTGTGTGTGTGTGTGAGTGTGTGTGAGTGTGTGTGTGTGTGTGAGTGTGTGTGAGTGTGTGTGTGTGTGTGAGTGTGTGTGAGTGTGTGTGTGTGTGTGAGTGTGTGTGAGTGTGTGTGTGTGTGTGAGTGTGTGTGAGTGTGTGTGTGTGTGTGAGTGTGTGTGAGTGTGTGTGTGTGTGTGAGTGTGTGTGAGTGTGTGTGTGTGTGTGAGTGTGTGTGAGTGTGTGTGTGTGTGTGAGTGTGTGTGAGTGTGTGTGTGTGTGTGAGTGTGTGTGAGTGTGTGTGTGTGTGTGAGTGTGTGTGAGTGTGTGTGTGTGTGTGAGTGTGTGTGAGTGTGTGTGTGTGTGTGAGTGTGTGTGAGTGTGTGTGTGTGTGTGAGTGTGTGTGAGTGTGTGTGTGTGTGTGAGTGTGTGTGAGTGTGTGTGTGTGTGTGAGTGTGTGTGAGTGTGTGTGTGTGTGTGAGTGTGTGTGAGTGTGTGTGTGTGTGTGAGTGTGTGTGAGTGTGTGTGTGTGTGTGAGTGTGTGTGAGTGTGTGTGTGTGTGTGAGTGTGTGTGAGTGTGTGTGTGTGTGTGAGTGTGTGTGAGTGTGTGTGTGTGTGTGAGTGTGTGTGAGTGTGTGTGTGTGTGTGAGTGTGTGTGAGTGTGTGTGTGTGTGTGAGTGTGTGTGAGTGTGTGTGTGTGTGTGAGTGTGTGTGAGTGTGTGTGTGTGTGTGAGTGTGTGTGAGTGTGTGTGTGTGTGTGAGTGTGTGTGAGTGTGTGTGTGTGTGTGAGTGTGTGTGAGTGTGTGTGTGTGTGTGAGTGTGTGTGAGTGTGTGTGTGTGTGTGAGTGTGTGTGAGTGTGTGTGTGTGTGTGAGTGTGTGTGAGTGTGTGTGTGTGTGTGAGTGTGTGTGAGTGTGTGTGTGTGTGTGAGTGTGTGTGAGTGTGTGTGTGTGTGTGAGTGTGTGTGAGTGTGTGTGTGTGTGTGAGTGTGTGTGAGTGTGTGTGTGTGTGTGAGTGTGTGTGAGTGTGTGTGTGTGTGTGAGTGTGTGTGAGTGTGTGTGTGTGTGTGAGTGTGTGTGAGTGTGTGTGTGTGTGTGAGTGTGTGTGAGTGTGTGTGTGTGTGTGAGTGTGTGTGAGTGTGTGTGTGTGTGTGAGTGTGTGTGAGTGTGTGTGTGTGTGTGAGTGTGTGTGAGTGTGTGTGTGTGTGTGAGTGTGTGTGAGTGTGTGTGTGTGTGTGAGTGCGTGTGTGTGCATTTTAAAATGTGTTTTAGTCTCTTCTGCTCACCAAGGCTGCATTTATTGAAGATGCTGAAAATTCAGCTTTGATCACAGGAATAATTTACATTTTACAATAGATTAACATTGAAATCAGTCATTTTAAATTATAATAATATTTCACTGTTTTTACTGTATTTTTAATTACAAATTAAATTACAATCAATTACAAACAAAAACATCTAGATGCACCGTTATTAACTACTGATGCTGATGGTCCTCTAAATAGATTTTTTATGTGAGATTTTTTAATGCAAAATCATATATATATATTTTTTAGGATTATGGTGTTAAATGTTGATTCATTGAAATATACTGCTAAATTCAGTCTTGTGAAAGCTGATTCAACTAATCGGATGTAAGTACTTTCACATTTGCCTCTTGGGACATTATGAATTTGTAGCTAAATGAAGCTCTGTCAGTAATCTCCCATCCACTGATAAATCATTAACCGCAGCGACAATCCTCTCACAACACGAGACCTGAACGATAAACCTGCAGGACACACGGTTCATCTAAAACAGACAGAAGAGTTCAGCAGAAGAATGAAAATCATACTGGTTTGATTGGTACAATGTGAAATAGCAGTTTTCTCTGTGAATCTCTGTTAAACTGTAATGTATTTCTGTGATGCGCAGCTGTATTTTCAGCATCATTCCTCCAGTCTTCAGTGTCACATGATCTTCAGAAATCAGTATAATATGCTGATCTGCTGCTCGAGAAACATTTCTGATTATTATCAATGTTGAAAACAGTCGTGCTGCACAATATTTTTGTGAAACCGTGATACATTGTATTTTTCAGGATTCACAGATGAACAGAAAGTTCAAAAAAGCAGCATTTATCTGAAATAGAAATCTACTGTAACATTAGAAATGTTAAACAACACATACACACCCCAAAGATAGTATATCACGGTTTCTGCATAAACATTAAGCAGCACAACTGCTGGGTTTCTGGAGTCTTCGCTGTCACACAGAAGTGAGCTGTTGTAGAATAAGGTCTGCAGAAATGATCGCAGAGCCTCAGTGCGGCTGGAATGTGTTTATTAATCTCTCACGGTCTTCAAGAACAGATCAGAATCTCTTATTAAACACTTCAGTCTGTCGTATTTAAATCTAGTGGTTCTGGGGCTTTGGCTCAAATCCTAATGCAACACATACATATTAATACATTAAAGCTGAACTCGACAGCCACGGCACTCTAAAATAATCTGTAAAAATAGGGCACAATATACTGTATAATTTTAAGGAATTGTTTTTTAATGCAATAGCAGCAAAAGCTGTTTTCACGTCAAAATCAGAGTAGCAGAAATTAAAACAATCATAATAGCAATACAACTTCAATAAACGGAGAAAATTATATAAAATATTACAAATACAGCAATTATATAAGCTCTTTCAGTTTGATATTTGTGACCCTGGAGCACAAAAGCAGTCATAAGGGTAAATTTTTTAAAATTGAGATGTATGCATCATCTGAAAGCTGAATAAATAATCTTTCCATTGATGTATGGTTTGTGAGGATAGCACAATATTTGAGAATCTGGAATCTGAGTGCGCAAAAAAAATGTAAATATTGAGAAAATCATCTTTAAAGTTGTTCAAATGAAGTTCTTAGCAATGCATATTACTAATCAAACATTAAGTTTTAATATATTTACGGTAGGAGATTTACAAAATATCTTCATGGAACATGATCTTTACTTAATATCCTAATGATTTTTGTCATAAAAGAGAAATGTATAATTGTGACCCATACAATGTATTGTTGGCTATTGCTACAAATATCCCCCAGCGACTTAACACTGCTTCTGTGCTGCAGGGACACATATATGATAGAAAATCTAACATTTTCAAGGACAGGAGTCTTTTTTAAATGTCAATTAATGGCATTTCTAAATAAAACAGTTGCCTAATATCATTTAAATTTTAGCTCAGAGCAAATCTAAGGAGGCTGGAGAAAAGCAGAACAGAAGGACAGATCTGTCTCTAATGGACTCTAATGATGAGACTCGTCTGAAGCCCTGCATAATTAGACTAATTTAGGGTCATTTCCACTAGACACTTCCATCACTATGCCTTTAAACTCTTTAAAAGTCATCATTTATATCAGCGGCTCTCAACACTGTAATAAGATTCCACCTATTGCAACTTAAAACTTAAGTTTAGTCGCTATACAAGTGATTATATACAAGTCATAATTCAACTTAAATTACATTAAAACAAACATCAAATTGAATTTCATATAACTTATTTAAAAAACTTAGTTTGATGAGTTAAAGTTAATGTAAAAACGTAAGTTGCCATGATTTACTGATCATATTTTTTGTTACAGTAAACTGGTAGGTCACAATAATATAATGCAACAACAAATCATGAATATAGTTTAACTTTAGCTGAAGTTTAACTGCAGTTTAACTTTTAAAATTCATCCATCAGTCACTTGTCATATTAAACAGATGCCAATATGAACCAGTGGTATTTCAGTATCATTGACATATAGTTTTTAGTAATATTTTTAATAATTTTAATTTTAGTTAAAGTTTTAGTATTTTTCTAAATTATTTTTAGTATTTTTATTTTTGTGTGTTTTTGACATTTTTATAATTTTTTAATTATTATATATAATTATAATTATATATATTTAATTATATATAATTATATTTTTTTCAGTTTTGGTTGTAGTTATTTAAGTACATCAAAATAAACTAAATGAAAATGAAAAATGTTGCCTTGGCAACTAGCAAAAATTACACAAGTTTAAGCTTTTAGGTTAAAGTTAATGTAAAAACGTAAGTTGCCATGATTTACTGATCATATTTTTTGTTACAGTAAACTGGTAGGTCACAATAATATAATGCAACAACAAATCATGAATATAGTTTAACTTTAGCTGAAGTTTAACTGCAGTTTAACTTTTAAAATTCATCCATCAGTCACTTGTCATATTAAACAGATGCCAATATGAACCAGTGGTATTTCAGTATCATTGACATATAGTTTTTAGTAATATTTTTAATAATTTTAATTTTAGTTAAAGTTTTAGTATTTTTCTAAATTATTTTTAGTATTTTTATTTTTGTGTGTTTTTGACATTTTTATAATTTTTTAATTATTATATATAATTATAATTATATATATTTAATTATATATAATTATATTTTTTTCAGTTTTGGTTGTAGTTATTTAAGTACATCAAAATAAACTAAATGAAAATGAAAAATGTTGCCTTGGCAACTAGCAAAAATTACACAAGTTTAAGCTTTTAAAAATATATATATATTTTATTTCAGTTAAAGTTTAAAAGTAACAAAAATAATTTATGGTTTTAGTTTCATGCCCCCCCCCATCCTCAAACAAAACATTTTAACATCAAAAACCTTTTTGTTCACTTTAATACAGTAGATATGAAAAGTAAAATCTGTCCTGAAGCAGAACCAGTTGAGAATCACGGATTTATTTAACTGCAGTCAAGGCGATGTAAGTTATTGTAGGTTATTGCTTGAAGTTAATTAGTTCAGCTGATCAGGAGTCAGTCTTCATATGTATTCTTGAAGTGATGAATATGTAGAAGGAACTGTTCCAGAAGTGCTTAAGAGGACGAATATCTCGGGAAGTGCTTAACATCAGATGGTCAGCATGTGGAAACTGCTAAAACCCTCTCTGTGAAGCTCAGTCTCTAAATTTATACTCTTTAAAACATAAAATATTCAAGCTTGGAAAAGGAAAAAATCTACATAAGCCATCCAACCTCACTAATCGACTAGAAACCCACATATTTACATGATGCAGTCCTTATTCTGTTTATAACTGACTCGAAGTCTGCCAAAACAACTAGTGATTCGCAATTAGTAGCAGGTACACAATGAATAAACCAACATTATTGACTCGAGTATGAATGTGTAGTTGAGTTTGAATAATGACTTGAGTCATATTAGATGAAGATGGTCCATAAAAAATGCATGTTTTTCTGATTAATTTTCTCTGGGGAAATCTAGATGCCATAGATCTGCATATTTCCATGTAGATCAGGCATATATCAGGCAGAACGCATGTGTCTAAAGTAAATAAAAACAGTCATGAAGTTTGCACCAAATCGCTGTAAAAGGACTATTTAACAGCTGGTTACTAGTAACGCCTCATAAATGACAGATATTGTTATATAAGAGTGATCTTGTGAAACTGTTGCTGTGCAGTAAATAAACATGACTGGGTGAGAATAGAGATGATGTGCAGCTTTCACTCAGTGTTCTGGATGGACGTATTCATCAATGTGTGTGCACATGCATCATAAACACAAACTCAATCAGCTCTCACTCACAGCAACTACACTCTTTGACCAACGACATACAGTCATACAAATATGAAAATAATGCACTCAGGTGCAGGTAAACAAGTACAGTTTAACTTTTTGTCAACAGCACTTACAACTGAAAACTGAAGTTTTTTTTCCAGAATAGTGAGTTTATATCTCGGAATTCTGACTTCACATCTGGCAATTTTGACTTCATGTATCGCAATCCTGACTTTACATTCTCGCAATACACCTCGCAATTCTAAGTTTCCCCTGATGCAATTCAAAATGTACGCCTCACAATTCTAAGTTTATGCCTCGTAATTCTAGATTTACATCTCGCAATTCTAAGGTTATGCCTCGCAATTAAGTCCACGCCTCGCAATGCTAAATTTACGCCTCGCAATTCTAAGTTTCCACGGATGCAATTCAAGATGTACGCCTCACAATTCTAAGTTTATGCCTCGTAATTCTAGATTTACATCTCGCAATTCTAAGGTTATGCCTCGCAATTAAGTCCACGCCTCGCAATGCTAAATTTACGCCTCGCAATTCTAAGTTTCCACGGATGCAATTCAAGATGTACGCCTCACAATTCTAAGTTTATGCCTCGTAATTCTAGATTTACATCTCGCAATTCTAAGGTTATGCCTCGCAATTAAGTCCACGCCTCGCAATGCTAAATTTACGCCTCGCAATTCTAAGTTTCCACGGATGCAATTCAAGATGTACGCCTCACAATTCTAAGTTTATGCCTCGTAATTCTAGATTTACATCTCGCAATTCTAAGGTTATGCCTCGCAATTAAGTTCACGCCCCGCAATTCTAAATTTACGTCTCACAATTCTAAGTTTACACCTTGCAATTCTAAATTTACGTCTCGCAATTCTAAGTTTACACCTCACAATTCTAAGTTTATGCCTCGTAATTCTAGATTTACATCTCGCAATTCTAAGTTTACGCCTCACAACGTCTCGCAATTCTAAGTTTATGCCTCGCAATTAAGTTTACGTCTCGCAATTCTAAGATTACACCTCGCAATTCTAAGTTATGTCTCACAATTCTAAGATTACGCCTCGCAATTCTAAATTTACGTCTCGCGTTTCTGACTTCGCGTCTCGCGATTCTTCTGACTTTGCGTCTCGCAATTCAGATTTTGCATCTCGCGTTTCTGACTTTACGCCTCGCAATTCAGATTTTGCGTCTCGCGTTTTTAACTTTGCGTCTCGCGTTTCTAACTTTGCATCTCACGATTCTTCTGACTTTTTGTGTCTCGCAATTCAGATTTTGCAGCTCGCAATTCTGACTATACGTTTCTGAATTCTGCCTTTGCATCTCATGATTCTGACTTTACGTCTCACGATTCTGACATTTGTTCTCAGAACTGTGAGTTTATATCTTACTATTGCAAGTTACAAACTCATAATTCTAAATGTACATCTCACAATTTTGACTATTTTCCTCAGAACTGCAAGTTTGTGTCTATCAATTTTCTCAGAACCATTTAAATTCTAAGTTATTTTTGGTAATTTTTAATGGATGTATGAAGTCAGTTCTGCTCAAGTTAACATAGAATCACATGAACTATCAACATGACTCACTAACCAACCACAAACACACACAATACTGTCTTCATCTTCAACATCTACTGATTCAGCATCTAAAACCCAACAAACCCAACAGTGTGTCTGTGCATCTTTCTTTATAATAAACGACTTGATTTTGATCTTTTTTTCACATGCAAGGACATTCAGACAATTTTAAGTGTGCAAATACATTTGTTGTGCCACTGTTGTGTTGTTTGTGGATAAGGACCATATGCCTGTCATGCCTGCAGTGGAAATGAGTTCAGAACCAGCGCTAGCCTGATGATGCTCAAAGATTCACTTTTCTGCATGGCAAATCAAACCAGAAATACACACACCAACGTCCTTACAAAACCACCTACAAACATGGCAACGCAGACGAGGCGCTCGCCCACACAGTGATGAGCCATTAGCACACTTCACAAAAGCCCAAATATCAACCTGAATTCATCAACGACTGCGAGTGTGATGCTGCTTTTATATAATAGGTCTGTAAACAAGAAGTTCAAGTCAACATGAAACGCTATTCACAACCCAATTTATTTCCATAATTTTCAAATTAGCATGATCTGCTTCTGTAATAGAAATATTTCTGAGTGAAAAATTATATTTAACAATACAAAAAGTAGAGCGAGACTTTGGAAATTGACTTGTAAAAGTGGCCTTTATATGCCAGGTAATGCAAGGAAACAGAAAGAGGACTTCATTGAGAAAGTTATTACGTTTTGATGAAAGATTATGAAAATAGCCATTTCTTTGAACTTGAAGTAATGTACAGAATAATGCTTGCAATACAATAATATCAGGAATGTTCACCGCAACATGTTGACTAATATCAAGTTACTGATGTTTCAGACACAATATTGCAAGATTTTTTATTTGCTTTGGCGGTAACACTTTACAATATGATACAACACAATAAAAAATTAATAAATACTGAACCATAATTGCTCATTGTTTATGTTATTTAATTCATTAAGTAATGAGACTTTATTGTAAAGTGTTACAGTTTGTGTTTAAGTTTGTTTAGGTTACCTTTTATTTGATTGCTTTAACCATTTTTGCTTTGATTGCTTTGTATTTTTTATTCTTCTATTTCACCGTGTAGTGCCTTGAGAAGCTACAATAAAGTCTATAGCTATCAAATAAAGGTTATTATTATTATTATTAATGTTATCAAATTGGACTAAAACTTACTGTCTTCACTCACACACATAATCAAAAGATCCAGTCACTTTTGATCAGGAACACTAAATCAGGTAATCAATAAATTATTGATTTTAAGTTGAGTGTTATTGATTTTTTTGAAGTTGAAAATTATTGATTTTGATTGAGTTAATAAAAAAAAGAATTCAAAAAGACACCAAAACTTGATATTATCCGCATTACTATATAATCTGTAATATTGATATTAACAGTAATTCTTACATTTAATTGCATGATGCATGAAGTTATAAAGAGTGTTGGGGAATAACCAGTTACATGTAACGGAATTACGTAATTTAATTACAAAATAAATGTAACTGGGTAACACTTTATTTTAAGGTGTATTTGTTACATGTTACATGTACTTACTATTATAATAACAATTAATTATGCATAATTACATCCAAGTAACCTTAAGCCAAACCCTAACCATATATAGTAAGTACATGTAGTTAATTAGTATTACTCAGTACTTAAATATATAATTACTCTGTAACAAGGACACCTTGAAATAAAGTGTAAGCTGTAACTGTAATTTGTTATGCAAATCCATTTGTTAACTACACAAAGATTTGATTTCAAAATCAGTATCATAGCTATTAAACTATCTTGTTATGGTTTTAAATCTGTATTTAACCTCAGAGTGAAAAAGAAGTGCTAAAGTCTGATTTTGTGGTGTCTGTGCTTTAAAATAAAATGTTTCTAATCTTAATTCAAGTGATGAAGGATCTTTAAAATCTGACAGTAATCAGTGTTAAGTGCTACTGTAAGGTTAACACTGCCTGTTTTAAGTGTTTCAAAATGAGTAACAGTTGAAAACATTTGTTAGACCGACAGCTGCGGAAATTAAATCAGCGCACATCGATATGGAGTTATCGGAGCGATCTAATGCGGAGTGAGCAGGACCGTTCGTGTCTGCAGGTGTTTTAGGAGATGATGGATCCACTTACTTTCCTGTAGACCAGCATGTTTGGAGACTCGTCGGCCACACCGTTACTGCTCTGAGTACACGAGCTCGGCTGAGCCATACTGGAGCAGAGGAACAACACCGGATACTCCTGACCCACAGACCGAGAGAGAGAGAGAGAGAGAGAGAGAGAGACGGATTACAGACAGACAGCTGGAGCCATAGAACAATGGATGGATGGATAGAGAGACAGACAATAAATAGAAACAATGAACGACAGAACATCAAACTGACAATGACAAACGACAATGACGACGGACGGACGGACAGATAGATAGATACAATGACAGACAGATAGACAGACAGACAGATAGATACAATGACAGATAGATAGATAGACAGACAGACAGACAGACAGACAGACAGACAGACAGACAGACAGACAGACAGACAGACAGACAGACAGACAGACAGACAGACAGACAGACAGACAGACAGACAGACAGACAGACAGACAGACAGACAGACAGACAGACAGACAGACAGACAGACAGACAGACAGACAGACAGACAGACAGACAGACAGACAGACAGACAGACAGACAGACAGACAGACAGACAGACAGACAGACAGACAGACAGACAGACAGACAGACAGACAGACAGACAGACAGACAGACAGACAGACAGACAGACAGACAGACAGACAGACAGACAGACAGACAGACAGACAGACAGACAGACAGACAGACAGACAGACAGACAGACAGACAGACAGACAGACAGACAGACAGACAGACAGACAGACAGACAGACAGACAGACAGACAGACAGACAGACAGACAGACAGACAGACAGACAGACAGACAGACAGACAGACAGACAGACAGACAGACAGACAGACAGACAGACAGACAGACAGACAGACAGACAGACAGACAGACAGACAGACAGACAGACAGACAGACAGACAGACAGACAGACAGACAGACAGACAGACAGACAGACAGACAGACAGACAGACAGACAGACAGACAGACAGACAGACAGACAGACAGACAGACAGACAGACAGACAGACAGACAGACAGACAGACAGACAGACAGACAGACAGACAGACAGACAGACAGACAGACAGACAGACAGACAGACAGACAGACAGACAGACAGACAGACAGACAGACAGACAGACAGACAGACAGACAGACAGACAGACAGACAGACAGACAGACAGACAGACAGACAGACAGACAGACAGACAGACAGACAGACAGACAGACAGACAGACAGACAGACAGACAGA
>JADLZM010015151.1:270191-283675 GCA_018148995.1 Sinocyclocheilus maitianheensis | reverse complement strand
TCACACTCACGCACACTCACTCACACACACACACACTCTCACTCCCGCTCACTCCCTCACACACCCACACACACACTCCCACACACACACACACACACACACACACAGACACGCTCACACACACATCATCACTTACACTTATTATTCTGCGCTACACTCTTTATTATCTGTCATCTAGTGGCGTTCTGCTGGAATCTGAGGGTGCAAAAAAATCTAAATATTGAGAAAATCATCTTTAAAGTTGTTCAAATGAAGTTCTTAGCAATGCATATTACTAATCAAACATTAAGTTTTGATATATTTACGGTAGGAGATTTACTAAATATCTTCAAGGAACATGATCTTTACTTAATATCCTAATGATTTTTGGCATAAAAGAGAAATGTATAATTGTGACCCATACAATGTATTGTTGGCTATTGCTACAAATATCCCCCAGCGACTTAACACTGCTTTTGTGCTGCAGGGACACATTTAGTATGTTCTTGTAAAACGTACTCCAAAAATCATTGTTTTATTTACTGCTAGGCTATAAAAAAATAATTATAAGTGTATGCATGTCTGTATTGCACTGCATTATTTCAATTTTAATTGGCTATTTGCATAACACATTTTATTGTAGTTTAATTTTCTTTCCTTGATCATTTTTATGTTCTTAAATTATTTAAGTTGACTTTTATATTTCTTTTTTTTATTTTCTTAGCTAAAGCACGTTGAACTACCTTAATGTATGAAAAATGCTATTTTTGAAAGTCGAATTTTGGGGTTTAGCCATCATCATAAAGTACTAAATAACTCACAAAGCTGTAAAATGTAGGCTAAATGGTACAGATAACATTGTTTTTGGCTAAAAGGAAATGTGATTAACATGTAAAACACACGTGACAACTTACCCCCATTTGACATTTATGAAAAATACAGTTCAATCTTTCAGATGAAGTCGACCTTCAGGGACTAATCTGATTTTATTCTGTTCAACTGTTCAATTTCATTGAACGTATATCTGGTTTTAGTTTAAGCCAGAATTCACAAATTTTAATTTCTAAATGTTCGATATTGAACCACTGATAGAAAATGCAAGCATTTATAACTCAGAACACAGACCTTGACTAAATTGTTTAGTATTATATAACACACTCTAATATAACAGAGGGCACAGCAATCCTCAAATGTCATATATTAGCAGAAGCCAGTCTAATCAGACTGTTTACTGCAATAAAAGGGCGATAAAACTGCAGCAGATAATGAACACCCGCGGGGTTTGAGAAGAGAAGGTTACTGCTCTGTACAGAGCCGCTCATTACATGCCACATGTTTACAGCACACAGGACAAACACGCTATTACACGAATGTTTTCATCAAATGACGGAAATGTTAAAGGTTCCCTCACTCACAGTCCATCAGTGTGGGGTTTAAATTAATAGTGACCCAAAAATGAAAGAAACCCTGTTGAAATGTGCTCACCTTCAGGTCATCCCAGATCAGGATGAGTTTGTTTCTTCGTCAGGTTTGGAGAAATGTAGCACTGCATCAGTGTCTCACTGCAAGTGAATGGGTGCCATCAGAATGAGAGCTGATAAAAACATCACAATAATCCACAGCACTCCAGTCCATCAGTTAATGTCACATCAAAATCCAGCCACATATGTGTTTAGAGCTGTTTAAACGCTGCTTGATCTGTGCAGATTTCTCTCCTGATTCACACCAGAACACTGACTCACTGGAGGAAGCGTTATTATGGATTATAGACTCTATGTATTTGAGTTAAAAACATCTTAATGCTGGATGTGTCTCAGCTTTTGTCTTCTCCAGATGTTAACTGATGGACTGGAGTGCTGTGGATTATTGTGATGTTTTTATCAGCTGTTTGGACTCTCGTTCTGACGGCACCCATTCACTGCAGAGCATCCATTGCTGAGACACTGATGCAGTGCTACATTTCTCAGAATCTGATGAAGAAACAAACGCATCCTGATCTCGAGTGAGCACCTTTTGGTCTAGTTTTAGTCTCAAAGGTTATAATCCACATCATCTCAGAAATCCAGCCTCATTTTTAAAATGTGATATAAGTAACATTTTATTTACTCGTCATCTGGCTTCCGCCAAACCTTAAAACACACTTAATGCAGAAGAGTCTTACAGCATCGTCTGATTAATGTGAAATGGATGCGAGAGACGACATGCAGATCGATTCTGTTCTAGAAATAAACGTTAATGGCCTGTCTGTGTGTATAAATGTTCATTTATCTCACGTTCTCTCCATATGGAAACTATAGGCCAGCGATGATCAGCTGCTCTGACATTAGCTCGTCTCGGGTCACGTTCATTAGTTTTCTGTAAGAGATGACTGAATCTCATTAGAAGAAGCCAGGTGATATCTGCCTGTGGCGTCTGTGTATTCAAACTCTGCTCACCAGTCGCTTACAAAACATAATTCTATTAGTGACAAATCAATAGCAGATGATTTATGATACTTATATTTAAATATATATGTAGGGGAGCGACACCGGGGCAAGTTGTCACTCTTTTACTCCAGTCAGTATTTCTGAGGGCGCGTTTACTTTTAAAGGTCTTGAAAAGCACTCAGAAATTGCTAGTAGATTTCACAAATGATTACAAAGAAATGGCAAGTAGCATTAAATTAGACATTACATTTAGAAGTAGAAAGTGTTGTAAAACTTACTCCAATGATTTTTTCAATAATTTCCAACTTCAGAAAAAAATGATAGCATTTAGTAATATTTTGAACCATCTTTTATACATTTTCATGTTAATTTCAGTGTAAGTTTAATCATTTTGTAATGTGCTTTTCATTTTTAGTTTTAAAAAATATTTCTACATACAGATTACATTTTTCAGTCAACTTTTTGAAAATAAAAAATGAATCGTCTTTCATGCAATATTTATATTTTATTTTATTTCAGCTTTATTTCAATTACTGAAAATGATTTGAAATACTTTTAGTTTTAGTTGGCAATAACAACAGTGTCTCAGATTCACAAAAATATATCAATAAATCAAATAAGCGACAGAAATAAATAAAATAGGAGGATATTGCACTGTTAGTTTGGAGGATAGAAATATTCATAAAATACTCTATACGCTCAGAAAAAAAGGTACAAGCGGTACCATTTCAAAAGCACACCTTTGTACCTAAAGCCTCTATATTTGTATCTTATAAAAGGTACTGCTCCAGTGACAGCTTTTGTACCTTTTTTCTGAGAGTGTAACTTTAAAACCAATATACACAACCACTGTTGCAGAAGAAACAAGTGTGTGTGTAACTGAGATACAGACTGTGTGACTGCTTCCCCATGTGACAACTAGCCCCGGTGTGCTGAGTGTGCTCAGATGAGCAGCTGTGTCTCGTCACACACTGATCTGGAGCCTGCATCTCCTGAAGGAGCTTCTCTCCTGTCATGACCATATGCCGCTCTGACCCCCGCTGCCCCGCAGCATGCTGGGAATGAACTCACAGACATTAACATACCAGTCAGGAAGCAGCAGAGCAAGTGAAATGCCAGAGATGAGTTCAGGAAGATCCGCTTCTGTGAGGATCATCATCATCATCATCATCATCAGAGGAAGCCTGCTCACATCTCACACAATATTAAACAAGCCCGGCCTGTTTCTGAGACGTGAACACGGTTACTACAGTTAAATAAAAATAATAAATGCTAACTAAAATGAAACTTTATTTTAGATTCTAGTTGCCAAAGCAACACTTCTCATTCTCATTTAGTTTAACTTGATATACTAAAATAACTAAAACTATAAATAAAATTAATAGTGCAGTCAAACGATTAATCGCAGCCAAAATAAGTTTTGTTTGCATAATATGTGAGTGTGTACTCTATATATTTATTATATACAAATACACACACATGCATGCATATATTTAGAAAATATTTACATGTCTATATTTATATTATAAATATATTTAATAAACATTTTTCTGAAATGTATGCATGCATGTATTTATATATACATAATAAATATACACAGCACACATATATAATGTAAACAAAACTTTTATTTTGCACGCGATTAATCGTTTGACAGCACTATTAATAAAGACATCAAATACTAATAATGACAAAACCACATAATAAAAATACAAAAGGTTTAACTAGAATTAAAACACAAATATAACTAAATATTCATCTATATAATAGTATTAATACTTAATTTGGAAATGAAAGGAAATGCAACAAATATAAAGCTTTTTCATATATATATATATATATAGGTATAGATAGATATTTTTATATTTGTATACATATGTTTTATATTATTTTCTTAACTGTTTATGAACCTCTTTTTATGATTTTCTTTTCTTTTTTATTTAAATCACTTTGAATTAGAATTGCGTATGAAATGTGCGATATACTGTAAATAAACTTTGTCTTAATGTAACAGTATAATACCAGGATGATTTAGAGGCCATCTAGAAAAGAAAACTACACTCACACTCACACAACCAAAAAGTAAAAGTAAACATATTTCCCATTATTTTATACTCTTGATTTCTGTGAGGTTTAGGGAGCACAAACACTGATCAAATATTAAACCCTGAAAACACAGCGTCTGTCAAATGAATAAATGCAAGTGCACACATCAGCAGATGCTACTGATGATCTCGTGTTACACAACGAACATAAAAGCATGCATTTTAAGGTTAGACTTTCAATTTTGATGTTAAATCCACTATTGTGTATAAAAGTTCAATTACATAAGTAGTAACTGTAATTAAATGACAGAAATTACGCACAGGACCAATGCACTTGAATGAAACGGGTGTTTTATTGTACAAACACATCATTCCCGTGACCTTTATCCAGGCGTCCCGTGGTTCTGATCTATTTGGGTCCCAGCATGTCCTGCGGTCGCACCCACTGCTCAAACTGCTCGTCTGTCAGGAAGCCCAGCTTGACGGCCGTGGCTTTCAGAGTCAAGCCTTCTTTGTGCGCCGTCTTTGCAATAGTGGCGGCTTTATCATAACCTGCAAGAGACGACCAGATCAGACACACAGGAGCGACAAACACACTTCAGTAGCAAGCTGACTTTTTTGCTGACATTTCCAAATGTTTTTTTTTCCTCGGTCTAAAATGACTGAATAACACCAGAGGGTTAAAAAACACGAGCCCTTAAATACTGCATGTCCCACACGACTCTCTGTTTCAGTAGAAAACACATCAACGCAGGTAAGAAACACACCCTGAGTGACCCTGGAGCACAAAAGCTGAATAAATAAGCTTCCATTGATGTATGGTTTGTTAGGATCGGACAATATTTGAAAATCTGGAATCTGAGGGTGCAAAAAAATCTAAATATTGAGAAAATCATCTTTAAAGTTGTCCAAATGAAGTTCTTAGCAATGCATATTACTAATCAAACATTAAGTTTTGATATATTTACGGTTGGAGATTTACAAAATATCTTCATGGAACATGATCTTTACTTAATATTCTAATGATTTTTGGCATAAAAGAGAAATGTATAATTGTGACTCATACAATGTATTGTTGGCTATTGCTACAAATATCCCCCAGCGACTTAACACTGCTTTTGTGCTGCAGGGTCACATATTTGGTCAAAATCCCAGGTTATAAAAGATGAAGTGCTATGATTGGCTGATTAGACCTAAAATGCAAATAGTTTGCCCTCTCTCTCTTCAGCGTTCCCACATCTCAGACCTCAAATACTTCAAATGTTACCCTTTTTAGACAATCTCACTGGTGACCTATTTTGATCTCAATATCATCTCGATGTCCATATGACCTTTAATAATAGAAACAGCAATGCAACAGAACTGTTAAATCTCAGCATTGTGAAAAGTACTTAAACAGGTATTTCTGTATTCTCAAGATCTCAGCAGGGGCCAGTTGTTCAAAAGTAATCTGATCGGATTTTGGCCATCGGATTGGATCAAATCTTGAAAATGGGTTGTTCAAAAGAAAAAGAAAAAAAGGATTCTGAATTCAGATTAGATCACAAAATCCAATCTTGTTTTAGATCTAGATTAAACCCTCAGTTTGTGCTGTTCAAAATGTTTTAGTAAGATTGGGATACTTTCTATTCAGAAAACTGGATTATTCTGATCCCAGCAGAAGAGTGGATTTCTGGAACAAAAATGTAGTAAAACTTAAAAACTAGCCCAAAAATGCAACATTTGTAGCATGTAATGTATCCCCAAATTCCCAAACAGCTGTCAATCAATATCAAACAAAAATATTATATTTTAATTTTTTTTAAATGACTACATCAGCACAATCATCAGAGATGGAGCAGTCAGAAGCAGTTATTTGTGTAAATGCAATGCTAAATATTAGCATGTTTTTCTCCATCATCATGTCCCTTTAGGGGCTCCGTAGAGCTCTAGTAATCCAGATTTGGAAATCTGGAATAGTGTGTATCTGGATCAGGGTGATCCAATCCAGTTTTGCTTTGAAAAACCAGCACAAAAGTAAGATGGCTTTAAAATGGGTTGGAGATCTGATCCAGATTACACTTTCTGAACAACTGGCCCCTGATTTGCTCAGATCTTCATCTGGATTCAGGAATAAAGTGTTTCTGGCGCCCTCTGCTGTGGTTACCTATGTGCGGGTTCAGCGCCGTCACCAGCATCAGAGACTCGTTCATCAGCTTGCTGATTCTCTCTGTATCGGCCTTGATTCCAGACACACAGTTATTAGTGAAGGAAACCGAAGCATCGCCCAGCAGCCGGGCAGAGTTCAGCACGTTTTTAATCTGGAACACAGAAATTACACATTAAAACCCTGAGAACAAGTCGTCTGAGTGAGTGTGTGTGAGTGTGTGTGTGTGTGTGTGTGTGAGAGTGTGTGAGTGAGTGAGTGAGTGTGAGTGAGTGAGTGAGTGAGTGTGTGAGTGTGTCTGTGTGCGTGTGAGTGTGTGTGTCAGTGAGTGAGTGAGAGTGAGTGAGTGTGTGTGTGTGTGTGTGTGTGTGTGTGTGGTTGATTTGTATATTTAGGCTGAAGTGCATTTGTTTGACTTCAGCTCAGCAGCTGCTCCTCATTTTTAAATCTGAACATGCTCAGTATATTAAAATGGCATCACTAATGCAGCTATTCATCCATGTAGCCCTTAATCCTCATCAATGGTAATTAAAACAAGAACAATGGTGTTGAATTATTCATTGCTATTTGAGTGATTAAGAGGTTTTCGTTTCTGCTCAATGGGGTCTTGTCAGTTTTCTCCTAAATGGACTGCTTTGACTTCGGTTTCACATTTCCACCAGTGGACTGTCGTGGTTCTTTGATGTATGGTTTGTTAGGATCGGACAATATTTGAAAATCTGGAATCTGAGGGTGCAAAAAAAATCTAAATATTGAGAAAATCATCTTTAAAGTTGTTCAAATGAAGTTCTTAGCAATGCATATTACTAATCAAACATTAAGTTTTGATATATTTATGGTAGGAAGTTTACAAAATATCTTCATGGAACATGATCTTTACTTAATATCCTAATGATTTTTGGCAAAAAGAGAAATGTATAATTGTGACCCATACAATGTATTGTTGGCTATTGCTACAAATATCCCCCAGCGACTCAACACTGCTTTTGTGCTGCAGGGTCACATATTGCATCCATCAGGACTGGGATATTTGCAATGATTTTGCTTGAGATATCAAATGTATTTCACAGTAGTTTCATCATTCGTCCTGGTTTTGACTGGATGAGAACGAGGCAGATAAGACAGATGTTTTAATAGTTTCTCCGATTTAAACAAACTTCCAAGATGTGGAAAGTTTAATTATTTTTCCTGGAAATAATTTTCAAGAAAATTAATTAAAAGCCATCTCAAATGCTCCGTTTCAAAAATCACTTGCATATATTAAAGTTTTGGGTCTAAAGAAACTCATACTTTGATCAAACGTAACAGTAAAAACATTAACAATACTGGTCAAAAGACTGGAATAACTAGGGTTTTTAATGTTCTTGAAATTTGATTTAAAATACTGTGAAATATTATTACAGTTTAAAATAACTTTTCTATGTGAATATTTTATAATATGATTTATTCTTGTGATGCAAAGGTGAATTTTCACCATCGTTACTCCACTTATAAATGAATTTACAGTCCATTTTAATCAATTTAATGCATCCTTGCTGAATAAAAATATGACTTTTCTTTTTAAATCTCACTGACCGCAACATTTTGAATGGTAGTGTATCACGGTTTCCACAGAAATATTGTGCAGCACGACTGTGTTCAACATTGATAATAATCAGAAATGTTTCTCGAGCAGCAGATCAGCATATTATACTGATTTCTGAAGATCATGTGACACTGAAGACTGGAGTAATGATGCTGAAAATACAGCTGCACATCACAGAAATACATTACAGTTTAACAGAGATTCACAGAGAAAACAGCTGCTTTAAATTATAATAATATTTCACTGTTTTTACTGTATTTTTGATCAAATAAACACAGCCTTGCTGAAAAGGAGAGACTCTTTCAAAAACATTTTAAAAATCCTAATGATTCCAAACTTTTGATTCGGTCTCATCATTCAAAAATCTTTCTGGAATTCTTTACATAAATAAAAATTGAACATTCTGGTGCTTGTTTTGTTCAGGGAATCAATGCATGAACTGATTAAATGTATATCTTCAAAGCAATGCATGTCACTTTGCACGAGATGGAAAGTTGGAAAGGCGACTCACGATCATCGGCTTGAACACGTTGAGCTCAAAGTGTCCGTTGCTTCCTCCGACAGTAACAGCCACGTGGTTTCCCATCACCTGAGCTGCTACCATAGTCATGGCCTCACACTGCGTGGGGTTCACCTTCCCTGAGACACACACACACACACACACACAGGACAGTGTGTGACTGATTCCAGCTTCTGGACAGCGGCAAGGAACCAAAACTCCATCGGTGACAGAATGGAGAAAAAACCTTGGGAGAAACCAGGCTCAGTCGGGGGGCCAGTTCTCCTCTGACCAGACGAACCAGCAGTTCAATTCCAGGCTGCAGCAATGACCTCTGTGTGTGTGTGTGTGTGTGAGTGGGAGTGAGTGTGTGCGAGCGTGTGTGTGTGTGTGTGTGTGTGTGTGTGAGTGGGAGTGAGTGTGTGCGTGTGTGAGTGCGTGTGTGTGTGTGAGTGTGTGCGTGTAAGTGAGTATGTGAGTGTGTGAGAGAATGTGTGTGTGTGCGTGTGTGAGTGTAAGTGTGTGTGAGAGCGAGTGTATGTGTGTGTGTGAGAGTGTGAGTGTGTGTGTGTGTGTGTGTGGAGGGGGTGTGTGGGTGTGTGTGTGTGTGTGTGTGTGTGTGTGTGTGTGTGTGTGTGTGTGTGTGTGTGTGTGTGTGTGTGTGTGTGTGTGTGTGTGTGTGTGTGTGTGTGCGCGTGTGAGTGAGTTGCGTGCATTGCATTTTTCAGAGGTCGAGGACATCAGAGCCCCAAAAATAGACCAGAAACACAAGTCCAGAGCTAAAGGTCAGAGGTGAACGTCACTCACCGGGCATGATGCTGGAGCCGGGCTCGTTCTCAGGCAGGATCAGCTCTCCGAGACCCGAGCGAGGTCCGGATCCCAGGAAGCGGATGTCGTTGGCGATCTTCATCATGCTGACGGAGACGGTGTTCAGAGCGCCGCTCAACTCCACCAGTGCATCGTGGGCCGCCAGAGCCTCGAACTTATTAGCCGCCGTGATGAACGGAAGACCTGCGGACGAGGAAGCAGAATAAACACAAACCTGATGCTGTCACTGGACCTGGAGGAAAATACATCGGTATGGAAACACTGATATTTAGACGCTCCATCAATACTTTAATGTATGTAAATGCGAATAGCAAATTTGATTCTGTTCCTCACATCATACGTGACCCTGGAGTAGAGACCTGCGCGGGACGGATTTTTCTTAAAAATATCTTATCTGGGCCCGCTCCTGCCCACGACATTCATATTTTGTCCCGCTCCTGCCCGCATAAAAGTAATCTATATAGATTTTTTTTCAGCACATCAAAGAAATTTACATGAAATGGTTCTGTAACATCTAAGATCCACAACATCCCAGCATCAACACTCCCGATAAAATATTTGTTATTTAGGCTAAGCATCAACATTCACAAACCACTGTTATGCATTGGCTGCTGTGCGCATGGTTTGGAATTATCACTAAAAGCTGACAAATCAGTTCATCGCGATCTCATAAAGCTCTGCTATAACACAATGAACATATGCACAATGAATCTTTCACAGTGTCTACACTTGTGTGTGTTCAAATGAGACGATTCGTGAGCACACAACTTCAGCACTGCGGTGAGTGGATTCTAACGTAGTCACCTCTGATTGGCCACTGCGTTCCAGAAATCAACAGCTGAGTCTGCGATTGGCTACAATGCGCAACCCTTTAAACACGTGTTATAAATAGAAACTCTGCCTAGCTTGCACAATCATTTTAATGTTATTAGTGTTTCTTTTTGCTTTTGTGCAACACATAAATAACAATTTATATGTTTTAGACATTTTATGTTTAGATCATTTCTATTTTGCGGGACACACACGAGTCTCTTCCCGCTCGCACCCGCACCCGCCCATCAAGAGTTGTCCCGCGCCGCACCCTGTTGCATTTTTACAACTTTAAATCATCTTTACTAATCAAAAATTACGTTTTAGGTACGGAATTTACAAAATATCTTCATGGAACATGATCTTTACTTAATATCCTAATGATTTTTGGCATAAAAGAGAAATGTATAATTGTGACCCATACAATGTATTGTTGGCTATTGCTACAAATATCCCCCAGCGACTTAACACTGCTTTTGTGCTGCAGGGACACAGATATGGGTGTGTACTGTGTATATATATTATGTATATGTAAATACACACACATACATGTATATATTAAGGAAAACTATGTTATATGTAAAATATTTAAATATAATATAAATTATATACAAGTGTTTACATACCAATACATACAAATATTTTATAAAATATACATATATGTGTGTGTATTTATATATACGTACAAAATAAATATACACAGTACACACACATATAGTATGTAAACATACATTTTTACTTTGAATCGATTAATCATTACTAATTGTTTTGCAGCCCTAATTTATATAGCGCTTTTAACTTTTTTTTACCTGTGAGTGCAGCCACTTTATCTGCTACTTTCTCAGCGAAGCCGATGCGTGTGTTGAGTCCGGTGCCGACCGCAGTGCCGCCCGCTGCCAGCTCATACACACGAGGCATGGCCGCTTTCACCCGCTCGATGCTGTACTTCACCTGCTGGACGTAACCGCCAAACTCCTGCACACACACACACACACACACACACACACTTGACTCGAGTATGAATGTATAGTTGAGTTTGTCATATTAGATGAAGATTGTCCATAAATTTTTTTGCATGTTTTTCTGATTAATTTTCTCTGGGGAAATCTAGATGCCATAGATCTGCATATTTCCATGTAGATCAGGCATATATCAGGCAGAACGCATGTGTCTAAAGAAAATAAAAACAGTCATGAGAAGTTTGCACCAAATCGCTGTAAAAGGACTATTTAACAGCTGGTTACAAGTAACGCCTCATAAATTACAGATATTGTTATATAAGAGTGATTTTGTGAAACTGTTGCTGTGCAGTAAATAAACATGACTGGACACAGACACACACACAGACAGAGCGACACACACACACAGAGAGACAGACACACACACACACACACACACACACACACACACAGACAGACAGACAGACAGACAGACAGACACACACACACAGAGATACACACAGACACACACACACACACACACACACACACACACAGACAATAATACCACAGCTGTACCTGTCCAAGAGAGAGCGGCACTGCGTCTTGTGTGTGTGTGCGGCCGATCTTAATGATGTCTTTGAACTGTTCAGCTTTGGCAGCGAGAGCGTCATGCAGCGTCTGAAGACCCGGCAGAAGAACCTCATGCACCTCTTTAGCAGCAGCGATGTGCATGGCAGTGGGGAACGTGTCATTAGAGCTCTGAAACACATGCAACAGAACAAGCGAGCTGGATTTATTCAGTTATTACCTATACAGCAGATTGATTTAGTCTAGAAACCAAAGAAAAATATATGCATGTTTGTTGAAAGGTTTAATGCACTTCCACCAAACACATCTTGAGGATGAACTCAAACAGCACGACTGATTTATATTAATTACACATGAGAGTGATTAAGAAATATGGATTAATGTGAAAATACAGAGCAAGACGTGAACCAAATATGTCAAGATGAGAAATTTAATATTTGGTATTAAGGGTGTTTTTTTATTTAATATTTATTAGTATTAAGGGGTGTAATGAAGCAAAATTCATTAGTAAAGTATTTAATTCACTGAGCTATACAAATATAGGCATCATCGCTTTTTTGAAATATATTATTACGGTATTTCAATTTCCATCAAAAATAACTACTTGTGAGATTATAAAAATAAACAAATAAATAAAATAAACAGGCCTAATATTTTTTATTAAAAATAAATGTTTAAACATTTAAAAAAATAAAACCATAAAAAAAGATTTCAGTTTACATAAAAAACAAATACGTGCGAGATAAAAATAAATTATTAAAAATAATTTAACACAATAAAAACACAATTAATTAAAAATAACAAAAAAATAAAAAATAAATACCAATATAAATAAATAAAAGATATCAAACAAAATACATAAAAATATAAACAAATAAATTAATATAAATAAATAAATAAAAAAAATAACTACACATAGACATCATGGAATAAGTATATATACAGTGGTGTGAAAAAGTGTTGGCCCCCTTCCTGATTTCTTATTTTTTTGCATGTTTGTCACACTTTAATGTTTCAGATCATCAAACAAATTTAAATATTACACAAAGATAATGCAAGTAAATACAAATTGCAGTTTTTAAATGATGATTTCATTTATTAAGGGAAAAAAGCTGTCCAAACCTACGTGGCCTTACGTGAAAAATTAATTGCCCCCTCCTGTTAAATCATGAAAAAACTGTGATTAACCACATTATTTTAGAAAGCTGAGTTAAATTTCACTAGCCACACCCAGGCCTGATTACTGCCAGACCTGTTGAACCAAGAAATCACTTAAATAGAACCTGTCTGACAAAGTGAAGCATGCTTAAATAGCAACACATCATGCCGCGATCTAAAGAAATTCAAGAACAGATGAGAATCAAAACAGTTGACATGAATCAGTCTGGAGAGGATTATAAAGCCATTTCTAAGGCTTTGGGACCCCAGCGAACGACGGTCAGAGCCATTATCCAAAAATTGAGAAAACTTGGAACAATAGTGAACCTTCCCAGGAGTTGCCGGCCAACCAAAATTACTCCAAGAGCACAACAACGACCCATCCAAGAGGTCATTAAAGGACCCAGAACAACATCTAAAGAACTGCAGGCCTCACTTGCCTCAATTAAGGTCAGTGTTCATGATTCAACAATAAGAAA
>JADLZM010015151.1:250936-267830 GCA_018148995.1 Sinocyclocheilus maitianheensis | reverse complement strand
GAGTGTGTGTGTGTGAGTGAGTGTGTAACCTGGCTCTTGTTGACGTGGTCGTTGGGGTGAACAGGGTCTTTGCTGCCCAGTTTTCCTCCGAGAATCTCGATGGCTCTGTTACTGATCACCTCATTGACGTTCATGTTAGTCTGCGTTCCGGATCCTGTTTGCCAAACCACCAGCGGGAAATGATCCTCCAGCTTCCCAGCAGCCACCTGGCAACGAAAACACACACCAAAGACAGAACACAGATCAATGTGCTCTCAGTGAAATCAAGCGAACATACGATGCGTGTGATTCTGTGCTTGAAGAAATGCTTGCTGTGTGAATCTCATGACCAGACAGAGACACGACTATAGTGCCATTCATATTTTGAATAAGCTGAATATTTTCCTGTATCATTTTAACATTAATGTTTTTGTAAATCTGATTATTTTTCGTCTGTAGTTTATTTTTATATCAGTTTTAGTTATTTTAGTGCATCATTAAACTAAATGAAAAAAAAAGCATATTTTATTTAACTTTCATTTTCATTCAAGTAACCAAAATTTTAGGAAATTTAGTAAATGGAAGTTAATTTTTAGTTTAACTTTATACAGTACAAGTGCCTGTATTGATGTTCTGAGATGAAATCACCTCATCAGCAGCTTTTATGATGGCGTCTGCGATCTTTGGGTCCAAACCGTAATCTTTATTCACGTCTGCCGCAGCTTTCTTCAGGATCCCAAAGGCTTTGATGACTTGAATCTACAGGAAGAGGAATTATTCTCACCGTTACAGATCATAAACCGACATTAATAAGAGTAATAAGTGTGTTTCTCACTGGCATTCTCTCCGAGGCTCCTCCGATCTTGAAGTTCATGGTTGATCGGACCGTCTGAGCTCCATAATATTTATCAGAAGGGACTCTGAGCTCCCCGAACGTGTCCCTCTCGATCCTGAACGACTCTGAGCTGGCCTGAAACCACAAAACATACATCATATTCATATCTGTGTCCCTGCAGCACAGAAGCAGTGTTAAGTCGCTGGGGGATATTTGTAGCAATAGCCAACAATACATTGTATGGGTCACAATTATACATTTCTCTTTTATGCCAAAAATCATTAGGATATTAAGTAAAGATCATGTTCCATGAAGATATTTAGTAAATGTCCTACCGTAAATATATCAAAACTTAATGTTTGATTAGTAATATGCATTGCTAAGAACTTCATTTGGACAACTTTAAAGATGATTTTCTCAATATTTAGATTTTTTTGCACCCTCAGATTCCAGATTTTCTAATATTGTTCTATCCTAACAAACCATACATCAATGAAAAGATGATTTATTCCGCTTTCAGCTGATGCATACATCTCAATTTCACAAAATTGACCCTTATGACTGGTCAGAAACTAAAATGCATGTTTCTAAATCGCTGTAAATCACACTTTCACCCCTCAGAAAAACAATCAAGCTGTGTTTAAGCGCAAATACACACACATAATGTTATGAAACGCATATATGAATGATAGTAATTCAGAGGCTTGAGAAGAGCGTTATTAAACATGAAGGTCATCCACCGGCTAACAGCGCACTAAACACCGCAGAAACACCGAGATGTTACCATTCTGAGCGGCTTGAGCTGGAGCCCCGGCGCTGGGCAGATGTACCGGAGGCTGCTGGATCTCTGCGCGGCCCACAGCTTCGACAGATCCGCGCTGAAGCGCTGCAGGTTCCGTGCGGAGCGATGCATGGCGACCGGAGGCGGAACTACTTTCTCACCAACCAGGGACGAGAATCAGGGGGCGGACACTTATTAGTGAAACACAACACGTCTGTTGTTACGCGTGGAATTAAACTCGAGGGCGCTTTTAGTGGCCCGAATCGTGTCTCTCATCTGTCAGACATTATGTATCAAAATAATGATGTATTATGTTTCGCTAAAGCACTTCCGTTGAAACGCAGCTGTTACTTTTCTCAACGCTTTCAGGATTGACCAATCACAGCCCACTGTTGATATTGCTGGATTTTTCATAAGGGTCCTTTTTTATTTATTTATTGAGATTTATGCATCATCTGAAAGCTGAATAAATAAGCTTCCATTGATGTCTGGTTTGTTAGGATAGGATAATATATATATATATTTGACCGGTGCTTGCACAGACTAATTATTATTACATTTAATATTTTTTGTAATTCTTGCCAAACGACGTACATGCAATTTTATCAGTAATTATTATTGACACAATTTCATGATTTTTGACAATTCAAAGATTTTTTGTTTTTTCTATGCCCATCAAATCAAAGTTATTATAGTTTACCAAAACTGACAGTAGCGGATTAAATTGATAATTTTTTTAAATCACTTCAGTGTTCCGTATTTTTCTATTATCATTATTATTATTATTATTATTATTATTATTATTATTATTATATGCATAGGCCCACGTTATTTCTATATTTCCACAGCGCATCCAGCAGATGGTGACAACATTCAACAAATGAAATCCAAAAAACTAAATGTTTTTAACAACATTTTCTCGCAGTTATGAACAAACGTTCTTCCGGTAGCGTTAATACAAGGTTCATTTAGTTAAGTCCTCTGGTCTTTAATGATGATCTCAACACGTTAGTTTTTAAACGCGACACGTGCTTCAGAACGTTTAGAGGACAGTCAGATGTAACACTCCCCTAATGATCGAATGGAATGTTCATGTAACGTTCACATCACCAAGAAACACGTTTTTGAAAATTGATGTTTTAGTTTAAACGTTCTCTGAACATTTCTGTGAGCTGGGAAGATTCCACAATCAGTGTAAATGTGCTGTGCTGTTCATGTTTGACTCATAAACACATCTCTTATGTTCGGGAGCCTCTGGTTTTTATCATCATATTTTAGGCCCAAAAGAGCACAAACCTGCCCCTGAACGCTTGCTGATTATTGTGTGTGTGTGTGTGTGTGTGTGTGAGTGTGTGTGTGTGTGTGGTGTGGACCCTGCCGCGCCGTCGTCAGTCTGTTCAGAAAAATCAAGAATGAGCTGGGAGACGAGCTGCGTGTGTGTGTGTGTGTGTGTGTGTGTGTGTGTGTGTGTGTGTGTGTGTGTGTGTGTGTGTGTGTGTGTGTGTGTGTGTGTGTGTGGGTGTGGGTGTGTGGGTGGGTGTGTGTGTGTGTGTGTGTGTGTGTGTGTGTGTGTCTGTGTCTGTGTGTGTGTGTGTGTTCTGTCAGCAGTTGTTGAGATGATGTGAATCTGAATGATGATAAGTGTTCCTGTCACACATCATTATCTGCTTCCTACTCGCTCTTCAGCTCTATTGGACTCTAATCAGCTGCTAATTCCATTGATCCGTGATCAATAACGACAATAACGACTTTCTGATTAGAAGTGATCAGATCGGACTTCTCTTATCAAATGACTGTAAATGACGAAATGACAGTCAGTGCTACTGGAAAAGTGAAGATCTGGGCTCGAATGAAGCTGTTTCACCTGCTGTGAGCTGACAGTAAGGAGGAAAAGAGGGAAGCTCGTCGTTATTGGTGCGTTTAATGTGTCAGGAACGCTTCTCAAGGCCATTATTGTCTCTTTGCGGTGTGAGTGTGATGGAGTTTGTTCAGAGTGCTCTCGACACGAGGCGCCACGACTGACAGCAGATCAATTAACTGCAATGATTGGCAAAGCGCAAATATGAGCTGTTCCCAGATCAGCCTTTCATGAACGACAGGGCCTGCTCTGCTGATAAACGCGCAGGTTTGTGCAGAGCTTCAGTGTCTGTCTGTGAGCAGATCAATGCTCCTGTGATGAGTGCTTCCTTCATTACAACCCACTTCACTGTATGCAGCTGATCATAACTAAATACAAGATTATATTCGACTTATTTTTTACTAAAGACATTGCCTTTAAAACCAAAGACATTACTACTCGTTATAATATTTCGTGATTTTATTTTTATTGATGCATTGCACAAAACAGCATAAAAAATAAAATATTTACAACAAATAATTTCTAACATAGACGAATAACCGGAATACAATCAGAATAAAGTCATAACATTCATTTCTAATGATTTGAATTATTATTCATTTCTATTATTAATTCTATTAATTTCTATAATTTCATTTTAAACTTAATGTTTTTATTTTAACGGGTTTATAATTAGGCCTATTTTTTATTTTTATTAATCCGTTGCACAAAACAGCATAAAAATAAAATCACAAAATATTTACTACAAATAATTTCTAACCGGAATACAATCAGAATCTTTGTTTTTATCCATTTAATTTCTATTGATTTGATTCATTATTCATTTCTATAATTAATTCTATTAATTTCTATAATTTCAACTTTCATCAGTAGTAATTAAATACAGTTGACTGAATTTCATTTTAATTAAACATTTTAGCAATTTAACTTAATGTTTTAATTTTAACGGGTTTATAATTATGACTTTTTTTATTAACAAAGTCATGAAAGGCCATTAAATTGGGCTTTTGGTTCAGTAATGTGGCTTAAATGAAAGTGAGATTGCATCATGCAGCTTCACGAGTGTGTGTGTAATCCAGGTGCATCCTCAGGTTTCTTCTGTCTTCTCCTTCATCGCATTCTTCTCGGAGAGCCAATCAGAGCTCGCGTACCTGCAGGAAGTTTGACCCGTTATTCTCCTCCCTCATAAAACATCATCCCCTCCCTCACTAGTGACCTCCCGCTTTCGCTCATCGCAACCTGACGAGCTGCATGGAAGCAGAAGTCACAGGATTGTTCTCCAGCCATGCAGTTCCAGCCCTCGCACGCTCCTCTTTACGCGCCGACGCCCGCGCCGCCCGCTCACCCGACGCCCTTCTACATCGAGGACATTCTGGGCAGAAACGCGTCCGCGCCTGGCCCGGTGGCGCCCACGCCGACCCTGCCGTCTCCAAACTCGTCTTTCACCAGCCTGATCCCGTCTTACCGGACCCCGATCTACGAGCCCACGCCGATCCACCCGGTTCTGTCGCAGCAGGCGCTCGCTTACGCGTCCATCTACCCGTTCCAGCGAGACTTCACGCACGCGCTGATCCGCCACGACCCGCTGGGTGAGAGCCAGACTCATTTCTGTCCTGTTTCGATCTAAACCAGAACTGGTGAAGAGCCCGGTCTCATGAAAATGCGTATCAATAGGACAATTTTCAATGTATATTTGGCATCCTATTTTATACGCATGTGTGCATATGATACGCACCCACACCCCTGATCCTAAGCACTGCGTTTCATATGCACGCCAAAGTCAATTTCTGCGTATAAATAGCACGCCAAATAGTAACAGAAATTCGTGCTGCTGACACGTACTTTACCCTAGCAAGCTCTGTCGCTGCATTTTCCAAAAGTTACACTTTTGTACCTTTTTACCACTACACTCTTAAAAATAAAGGTTCTTTATTGGCATCAATGGCTTTAATGTTCTTCAAAACGGTTCTTTTAGGAACTGTTCACTGAAAGTTCTTTTGCGAACCAAAAATGGTTCTTCTATGGCATCACTGAAAAAACACCCTTTTAGAACCTTTATTTTTAAGAGTGTAAAGGGTGCATATTAGTGTCTAAGATGCTAAATGAGTAGCTTTTAAGATTACTGCCTTGCATGGTGATAGAGAGTGGTTGACGCTTTCTTTCAGGAGCCTATTAAAAATCTGACTCCACATGAACTGAATCTGGTCAAAATGATGTAACGTTACTGAATCAACCTAAATGCGTTCATTTGTTCCCACAAAACTCGTTTTTATGGGTTAAGTCGGATTGAAATATGTGTGCGTAAAAGTGAAAGCCGACGTGCATTTAAATTGTGAAATTGTGCCTAAAAGTTGGTGTGATTTGGCACATAGAGAGCTGGGCTTCGTGAGGTGTGTTTACCAACAGCTCGTGTGGTTAATAATATCAACCAGACTGACCCGAAGAGGAAGCTCTTCTTGATTTCGAAACTGCAGTTCAGAGCGCGTTTCTGTGACCCTGCTGCTGGAAACGAGCGTGACTTCGGATCGTGCTCCTGATGTTGAGCTCTACAGGAAGCGTGTTTGGGTGAGGAAGACTCCGCTGGTCTTCCTCACGTGTTGTGGGCCTGAGGTTCAAACTGCCTGAGCTCAGCAAGCCCTGAGCCTTTCCGTTCACTCCGGAAAGCTTGAGCTCTCGATAGGAGTAAATGTGCTTTCAGAAGCTGAGATGTTTTCCTGGAGCAGGACTCGTGCGCGCTGCTGATTATTTTATCCACATCCTCAATACACACATATTCAGGAAACACTCGGCTTCTGATAGCCGGGGTCCGTTTTTTACAGATTGTTCGTTTCCTTTCATTGGGCTGAACCTTCATCACTGCTAAACAACTCTAACACACCTCACGGAACTTATAGTAGTGACTCTATACGCACGCTGGCTTTTTAAAACAAAACAAATACCTATCGAAATTTGAGCTCTGTTTTATTATTGCAAATATGATTTGTATTAACATGGCCTATACTAAACAGATGATAGCCTATCTAAATAAATACATTTGTATTTAATATATACTCATATCTTTATTAATGCCTTAAAAAGTCTAAATGAGATCGAAATGAGACACCATTTGAATTTCATTACTCTTAAATAAAATAGTTTTATGAATTGCAAGGCTAATTGAGAATATGTTGTAGGTGTTGTACACAAAATATAAAATTATTTAAATATGACACATGTGAATGTATTTTCTTGAACTGATGGAGGACAAAATATATTCCCAAATGCTTTTTAAAAATATAATTATATTTGTAAAATATATTTTCAGAAAATGGCCAAAAATAAATGGGTAGAAAATAAATTATTCGTTATGCNAAATTTCTATTATTCCTAAAATAACATTTATTATTAAATTATTATTTTTATGCTCTAAAATGCTTCTACGACATAGGATTGCATATTTAAATATTTTAATAAGTATCTAATTTCCTGAATTATTATTTTTTTAATAGATGGAAAAAAAAGATTTACATTTTAAAAACATTTCAAAACGGATCTCAGCACGTGATTAATCGGGGTTTTTGCAGGCGGGATGAATCAAGTTTCCTCTGTGTTTGTGAGGACTGGACGGATGCTCACCAGATTAACCAGCAGGAAACACATTGACGGAAATTTAGCCAGAGTCCTTCTGCTCATAAACTCCAGCTTTCAGCGGATGCTCGAGCTGACAGACAGACAGACCAAACACGTTATTCACCTTCCATCTGAAGACCTGCAGGAGTCAAACTCGCTCTTTATATGCGCGTTTATTCTTGATGTGATCATCATAGTGTGTGCACTATGCAGAAACTGACCTGCATATAATACGCAGTTTTTACGTGCATATGATACGCACCTACCCCAAGACCCTACCCACTGCGTATCATATGCACGCGCAAGTTCACTTCTGCGTATAAATAGCACGCCAAATCAAAACATCAATTAACGTGCAACTGATACGCACTTATTCACGTGTTTCGCAGGTAAACCTCTGCTGTGGACGCCGTTCATCCAGCGTCCTATGCACAAGAGGAAAGGCGGACAGGTTCGCTTCTCCAACGACCAGACCCTCGAGCTGGAGAAGAAGTTCGAGACGCAGAAGTATCTGTCTCCTCCCGAGAGAAAGAGACTCGCCAAGATGCTGCAGCTCAGCGAGAGACAGGCGAGTCAGCAAGACAACACGAGCTGCACTCTCACTCCTCTGTTCCACACATGCTTTAGTCTGTGTGTCTTCTGCAGGTCAAAACCTGGTTCCAGAACCGGCGGGCGAAATGGAGGCGATTGAAACAGGTGACAATCTGCTCTTAATGCGCACACAAAGCGTTTATTTGATTATTGTACGCTCTAAAAAATGCTGGGTAAAATATGGACACACCCAACATTTAAACATTTAACCCAATTGTTGGGTTGTCCATATTTTACCCAGCGCTGGGTTGTACTTAACCCAGCATTTTTTAGAGCGTAATAATTATACGGAATCCTAGGCTATGATAACTATCCTAAATAATAATCAGAATTGCTGACGTTTCGTTTGAACATTTACAGCAAACACAAACACGACTAACAACCAAAACACGGATCATGAAGGAAAAGAAAAATGCACAAGGTTTTCCACTTTTAAAGTGACTTTAATCTTAAGAAAAGCAGGTTTTTATTGTTGTACTATTTTATTACACTATAAATGATTTTTCGGAGTTAAATTGAGATCGGAGCGCGTTTTACAAGAAAATACTAGTTCGGTCTTTAACAAAATTTCGCGTTTAATGCGTCACTTGCGATTTCTGGGTGAAAATACTAGGTGTTTCTACACCTAGCCTATCTATTTATTGTTATTTTATTACCCTGTTCGTTCGTTTCGATCGCTGCTTTATAACAGAGCAATAAATAAATAAATACATAATTCGTTCAACGAAAAAATTATTTTATACAAAATATAAATACGAAATAATTTTTTAACGCAGTGAAATAATTGTACTGTATCATGCTTTCTACTAGGCTGTCTTTAGAGAAACATGTATTTAAATAGGCCTATTTTAATTATTATCTAATTTCCTGAATATTAAATTCTAAATCTGAACAACAGGCCTATTACAGAATAAAGTTTATAATTCCTAGAAAATCTCTATTATATTTATAATCTCTTTTTTTTTTCAAAGACGGCAAATGAATGAATAAATAAATATGTTGATATTGACATGCTTGTGTGATGCTGCTGAAACAGGAGAATCCTCCGAGCGGTAAGAGAGATGTGGAGGACTCGGGCGAGCAGAGAAACTCGGACAGATCGAGTCCAGGCGAGTCTGAGGATTCAGATCAAGAGCTGGACATCGAGGAGGACCCACACTTCTCCATCAACCCTCAGCTATGAGTCCAGCTCAGCACTGTACATACTGTATCATACTGTACATTTAGTAGCACAATTAACTTAATGGATGTGTAGATTTCGATCCAAACCTGTATCTGGTGTCTCGTGGAAAATATTTTGTGTTAGTCAATAAATATTTTGGGGATAAGGTATCTGTTTAATTTGCCTTTTTAATGCATAATTATGCAAAATTCATAATTCTAAAAGATGAAGGTTAAATGAGAACCTTAAATGGTTTCAAAGTGCATGATTTGAGCTGTTAGCTGCTTACACACATTTTCAAAACTTCACACACAAATCCAAGAACTGCACACAAAATGCAAAAAGCCTCACATCTCGTGCAAAACGAAGCACTGCGTTCAAAACATCTCAAGCGTTCAAAATATCTCAAATACATCTCAAAAGCACACATTTGCAAACAGCTTTGCCATAATATTAATTCCTGTTAGATGTGTGTGTGCTACATCGAGAAGTGTGTGTTGTGTTCTACAAAAAGTGTTTTCTGAAAGTCAAAGTCTGAGAATCAGTGTCTGGTTTTGTAGGTTTGGTGTGTGCTTCTGCTGTTTGAGTGTCAGCTTTCAGAAACTGTGTGAAGATGCAGTGTGGAAGCAGATGAAAACAGCTGTAATATGGCAGATGTTGTTTCCTTTAATCTGATGTAATGACAAATGAGCATTTAAAGCATTTAGATTAGATGTATCAGTGTTATTAGTCCTTTATCTGTTGATTCACAATCCTCTCATCATAGCAGATGATCTGTTAGTCATTCAAATCAATCATCACCTCCTGAATGAAACAACAGCACAGTTTGAGATCTGGAGCTCGGCGATCTGCTTTTTCAGGTTTCTGCTTCAGCTTATCGCTTCCAGCAAGACAAACAAGCAGGCCTGAGTTTGTGCTAATGCTGTAGTTAATGATTGGACAGTGAGAGGATCCTGGGTGATGAATCACAGCGTTCTGTGCATCTGAGAGAGTTCAACAGCCCCGCAGCGGTGAGAGTTTGCTCCAAAACCAACACCATGAGCATCGATTCGGCCTGAATTGAGAAATGCTTCACAAATCGTGATCCTGAACAAAACAGCATGTGAACTGCACCTCTGACCGCAGGCCCAAACACAGCAGAAGCCCGTCCTGAGCATGTCTTCACCTCTGAAGAACGAAGAACCTTTGAAGCTTCTGAATGCACAAAAGGTTCTTTAGAGTTTTGAAATGTTCTGCACACTAACGGTTCTTTTAAGAATTGAGGTTCTTTGAGGAAACAATTCTTCTATGGCTTTGCTGCAAAACATGCTTTTGCAATCTTTATTTTTAAGAGTGCGTGCAAAAACCCTCTTAAACTGTCTGAGTTTTTTGCCACCAAAACTTTAGATTCATTCATTTGTATTTGTTATATTTTCTTTATACCTTCATGTTGTGTTCTGGTTATTTTGATGATGAAAATGCTAAAAATGTTATCACATTGAACTTAAACCTGAAAATAAAAGATAAATTATGCACGTTTTTGTTATTGTTTATTGAAAAGCAAACAGCACTTGACTTGAGTGAACAATGAGGCCCGAGTGATATTTTCCTGGTTACACTTGTGGTGTTTCTGGTCAAAAATGATGCTACAAAATCGCTTGTAAATCTCTCATTGTGCTGTCAGCAAATCTCAGATTCAATCTTATCTCTTTATCGCCTTTTTTCATTTTAAATTAGCACAGGTTTTGTGTTCCGATATGGAACTGATTGATTGTAGACCTCATTGAGCTCATGCACTGAGTGAAAAAGCATTATGTGTGGATCATTTTCAGTCAATAAGCTCAGATCAAAGAGGCCTATGACCAATCAGTTCCATTTGTGAGAATATAGCATAAGGAGAGATTTACAAGCAATTTTAAAAGAGGACTGTCATTTTAAATAAAGTGAAAAAACTATTTGTAAATAAGTTTGGCGATATTCACCCAATAATCTGCATGGTGCATGAGCTCAGATCAATGAGGCACTCAAGCAGCTCCATAAAGAAACAAAAAAACCTGTGCTAATTGAAAGAAAACTTTAGAAAAACATTGAATCCAAGATTTGGTGATAATAGAGCATGACAAGAAAAGTATAAGCAGTTTTTTGTAGGTCGGTCATTTTTGACCAGGACAAGGATTTTCAGAACAGCTCAAAAGCTTTTCTGACTAATACGAACATATTGAGGCTTTTCTTGTAGTTTTTGAAGAAACTCTAAATCTGAGACAAAAGTTACAGTTCAATAAAACAAAACTGATATCTCCATTAAGTCTCTTATTCAAACGTGCTCTAAGAATGTTTTGCTAACGTTCTCATTCAATTATGAAAATGTTATTTCTCTATTTTGTTCTCTGGAATGTTTTTTCTTAAAATGTTTTTTTCTTGATTTTGCGAATGTTAAAGAAACATTCCATTTTGCAGACATTAGGGGAACGTTACATTTGAATGCTGTCTGATGTAAAATAGTAACATTTAAAATTGTTACATTAGACAAAAGTCTAACTTTTTAGAAAAATGTAACATCATCACAGACCAGATCACTCTGATGGAGCACTCCATTAACACTTCTGTTTATAACTGACATCATTACATGGGTTAATGCTAATATATGTGAGCCTGCAGCACAGAAGCAGTGTTAAGTCGCTGGGGGATATTTGTAGCAATAGCCAACAATACATTGTATGGGTCAAAATTATACATTTCTCTTTTATGCCAAAAATCATTAGGATATTAAGTAAAGATCATGTTCCATGAAGATATTTTGTAAACTTCCTACCATAAATATATCAAAACTTAATGTTTGATTAGTAACATGCATTGCTAAGAACTTCATTTGGACAACTTTAAAGATGATTTTCTCAATATTTAGATTTTTTTGCACCCTCAGATTCCAGATTTTCAAATATTGTCCGATCCTAACAAACCATACATCTATGGAAAGCTTATTTATTCATCTTTCAGGTGATATATAAATCTCAATTCACAAAATTGACCCTAATGACTGGTTTTGTGCTCCAGGGTCACATATCACTCACTTCCAAACTCGTTCTGTTGGGCAAAAAGCGGCCTATCCTCACGAAACCCCCCTGACTGAGTATTTATGATCTGGTGCTGTGCTCACGTTTACAGAAGTCATTATTTTACAGCGCAGACAGTGAAGCAGAAAGTCTGACGGCGATATAAAAGCTCCATCTCTAGCTGAATTAGGCCTAATTGAAGAGCAAACAGCACACTTGAGTGAACAATGAGGCCTGAGTGATATGTTCCTGGGCTGCCGGAGGAATCTCGTCCTCACCTGAAGGCCGCAAGCGCTGCTTGTTACGAACAGAGAGGGTCTCTTTGACGACAAATGCTCAAATATTGACCCATCAGCCTGAGATACGTCCAGTGGCTCTGATAGTTTAATTGACAACAACTCTTGCTTCATCAGATCAATTAGCGCGGCTCTTTCAGGCCTGTTAGCTGTGTGTTTAAAACTCCAATCAGTCTTTTCCATGATGGCAGAGATTCTGGCCTCTTAATGGCTTGTTTGTTCCTCTTTGCTCGGGCAAACCTGCAGATTGCTTTTATGTGCGGCAGTGAACGAGCTTGTGAGACACGGCCTGATTTATTCATCCTGTGACTTAATGATACGTGATAACAAGGCTTCCATTAAAGATTCTGGATGCAGTGATTAGGCCTTTCCAAAGCAATTAGGCTCTTCCTCTCAGCGTTTACAGACAGAACAGTGAGTGAGAGTTTACTAAGGAAACATTCTGCTGTTCTGCCTTTGATCAACTCTAATATCAACTCTAATGAAGATCATCTCACTGCAGGACTGGACAATGAAATTAGTCTGTAAACACAAGCTTAATCATTGCAAGGTAGATAAGTCAGCCAGAACATTCGTTTTCACTGAGCAGACACTCACATCAATCCAACTAACATTGTGGCAAGGTTTCAAACATACATTCTTCCAGTAACAGGCTACTGTAAGATTGGCAATGTATGTTTTTGCCCCTGAAATACATTTTGAAATATATTTTGGTATATGATGGCTAAAATTTCAAAAATATTTAATTTAACTTTATTGTTTGCAACATATATTTAACATATATTTAAAATATATTTTGGCCAGAAATTTTTTTATTTTTTTGCCATGTGTGGTTGGATGTTCATGTGATATTTTTAAATGTTACTGCTTGTTTCAGAACATTCCCATAATGTTTGCAACATGATAAAATTGAATGTTCCCTTAATGTTTGCATAACTGTTTTATAAATTGGACATTTTCAACATTCAGAGAACATTCAGAAACAATGTTTTTAAAACTTAATAGGAACATTATCAAAAAGTTCTTAGAATCTGTTTTTATCAGCAAGTAGTCTCTGATCAGTGTTCATTTAGCTGAGCAAATGTGTGTGTGTGTGAGTGTGAGTGTGAGTGTGAGTGTGAGTGTGTGCGTGTGCGTGTGTGTGGCAGACCACTTTGCTCCTTTCCTTTCTGTGCTTCAGTAATGTATAGTTTTCTCCAGTGGTTTGAGTTGTTGGTGTTTGCAGTGTCAACGTGTGAAGCGCCCTGCAGTCGTCTGCTCAGTGCAAACACACACTGCTCATTAATTTATCAGCCTCAGATAAATGGTGTCCATGTGCTCAAGGTCAAGCGTCACACACGTGTTCACACACACACACACACACACACACACACACACACATTCACACACACACTCACACACACACACACACACACACACACAGGCGCTGATGGAACGCAGTGACAGCTTGACTCTTATCTCAGGTGTGTGTCGGCATACAGATGAAAACATGATCATGAGCTCAGCAGATCGGGCCGTATTGATCAGCAGGAGTTTTATGAGTTCAGTGATCCAGACGAGCTCAGTAAACACACACCACTGTAAACGCAACCAGATTCAGAACACGGTCGTGTGTGTCCAAGAACACCATCTGTTTGCGTTACGGACAGAGTCAACAGCGCAAGAGACAGAAGTACAAAAACACTCAATAGCTGAAACTATCAGAGAAACTATCAGTGAGCTGCCTATCTAGACTGTATTTTAAGGGCTCATAGATGAACTCATGATAGAAAGACTTTAGCAAGGCAGCACTGAATGCACTGTGATGTTTGATTGATAAAAACCACTATAAACATGCTTCTCATGCAAATCTGAAGAGTATTCAGACGAACTTAAAATATTGACACTAATTAAAGATATAAAAGTAATTGTATAAACTCCATGTTTTATATTAGGTTTATATATATATATTCTGTGACATTCCGTTCTAACATTCTGTAAATTCTGAAAAGTATTGATTAAAACACTGAAACTAATTGAAGATGCAATAGCAAGTATATAAACTATGTTTTTTTATGTTTATTAGGGTATAGGCCTATATCATAAGAGGCTCACATGAAGGTGCAAGAAGAATCAAATCAAATCAAATCTTCTTTAATATTCCTAATTGTCGTGTCTAGGGCAGAGAAAAAATATATGAAAAGCAGATCAACAGATCCATTTTGAAATATATGAAAATGTTATTTCTGATGTTCTCTGAACAGTCAAAACATCCAGATTTATAAATGTTTTAAAAACTTTTTTGTCTTGGTTATGCAAATGCAAAGGAAACATTCCATTTGATGATTTTCCAATCGTTATAGGAATGTTACTTTTAAATGTTCTCTGAATGTTCTGAAACCAGTGTAACATTAAAAAAACATTAGACGAACATGCAACTAAAATATTTCAGTAAAACGTTCCATGAATGATGTCCTATAAATAATGTTTTTGTGCTAACATTTTGAGAACATTATTAAAGACCAGATAACTTTGAATGATCGTTCTAGTGACGCTGTACTGGAAGAATATTTGTTCATAACCTTGAGAGAACCTTGCCAGAACGTTCCCTGTTAGCCGGGAGCTCAGTAGGGTTTTCTGTCTGCTTTAGTCACATGAATGCGTCATCAGGGGCCAGTTGTTCAGAAAGTGTAATCTGGATCAGATCTCCAACCCATCTTAAAGCCATCTTACTTTTGTGCTGGTTTTTCAAAGCAAAACTGGATTGGATCACCCTGATCCAGATACACACTATTCCAGATTTCCAAATCTGGATTACTAGAGCTCTACGGAGCCCCTAAAGGGACATGATGATGGAGAAAAACATGCTAATATTTAGCATTGCATTTACACAAATAACTGCTTCTGACTGCTCCATCTCTGATGATTGTGCTGATGTAGTCATTTAAAAAAAATTAAAATATAATATTTTTATTTGATATTGATTGACAGCTGTTTGGGAATTTGGGGATACATTACATGCTACAAATGTTGCATTTTTGGGCCAGTTTTTAAGTTTTACTACATTTTTGTTCCAGAAATCCACTCTTCTGCTGGGATCAGAATAATCCAGTTTTCTGAATAGAAAGTATCCCAATCTTACTAAAACATTTTGAACAGCACAAACTGAGGGTTTAATCCAGATCTAAAACAAGATTGGATTGTGTGATCTAATCTGAATTCAGAATCCTTTGAACAACCCATTCTCAAGATTTGATCCAATCTGACGGCCAGCATCCGATCGGAGTGCTTTTGAACAACTGGCCCAGAGCTGCTTTGGGTTGCAGCAGAACCTGCTTGTGTATTAATGCATAGATCTCACACACACACACATGCTCACGCTCACTAAACTCCTCAGCTTTCAGTGACAACTCAATTTTTGAAGATTCTCCATTTGAACAGCGAGAATAAGACACTGATATCCCTGCAGTCCTGTTTCTGAACACAGCCTTTACTTTCTAAGAGCTTGTATCCTGTTTTCAGCATTCTGCACTGTCAACTAACACACACACACACACACACACACACTCACTCACTCACACACACTCGGCCTGTTTCCTCAGTACAGATGGGATGTGGCTGACAGCGGTGATGACAGAGCGGGAGAGAGTCTGGACTTCAAGGCTCTTGTAAGGCTGCTAGTAAATGCTTGATTTCCCGGCCCATAGACGATTAATCTGTGTGCCTCAGGAAGTTATTCCTGCATGTATGTTTCCACAAATACTGTTATTGGGAGAGCTCAGGGCTACGAACAATGGTGGCTAATTTGTTTTGCTTCCCTTTTGGCCCACGGCGGGCTGTGAAAACACAGATGAGAATGTGAGGAAACGCTCTTAAATTAGGGCCGAGGAGCACCGGCCGCCGCTCACCAGCACATTCATCTCAATGGAGTCGCTGCAGATACAAGATCTCTGATCGCACCAGCTCAGTCTGACTGAATTTAATGGTTTGGGTGTGAAGCAAAATAAGATTTTATGACTTGAGCTCATTTCTGGATGAGAAAACTCTAGTGATGCTGCTGTTATGAGGTGATAATATTAAACAGGCAGAGAAATGGAAGCGATTAATGTATGAAAGGTTTCATAAAACACACAACCTCTATTTCTTTATAATAACATCACTGATGAATCAGTCACAATAGACCAGGAACAAGGATTAAAGAAAGTCCATTTCATTTATATATTTTAGTACTTTTTCAAAGTAGTTTCACAAAAAACTTACAAAAATAAAAAACAAAAGTAAAAGGAGGAGGCCTGATGAAGAGCTGATGAAGAGCTGTGTGTGAGTGAGTGCTTTAGGGAAGTGAAGTGTGTGTAATCACTGGCGTGAAGATAAAATGTAGATGTTGTTTTCACACAGCGACTGAAGGACGCACTGAGGGGATTTCAGCCGAGGAGAAGAGGGCCAGTCCAGCGACAAGAGATCCTAATCACAGGAGCCGAGAAAACACATGTCACGTCATCTACACGCGTGTAAGGAACACCAGAGAAAAAGAGGAATGAAGATGTGTGAGTGTTTGAGCCTTATCTCCTCTCTATGAGTGTTATTTACTGATAACACCCACACCCACGCACACACACACACACACACACACACACCCACTCACACTCACACACACACACACACACACACTCACTCACTCACTCACGCACTCACTCAATCATCCACTATAAACACACACACACACACACACACACACACACACACACACACTCACACACACACACACACAC
>JADLZM010015151.1:185419-242050 GCA_018148995.1 Sinocyclocheilus maitianheensis | reverse complement strand
AAGGTATGACAGGTATTACAAGGAGAAGGTGACTTTTCAGGACATTACCCCATGTCCCCACTTTTCAAAACGCTTATAAATCACACAGAATGGAGTGTATTGAAAATCTGAAATAGCACAAAGTCTCCTGTGAGGGGTAGGTTTAGGGGTAGGGTTGGTGTAGGGCAATAGAATATACGGTCTGTACAGTATAAAAACCATTACGCCTATGGAGAGTCCCCACTTTTCACAAAAACAAACGTATGTGTGTGTATATGTGTGTGTATATGTGTATATATGTGTGTGTGTGTGTGTGTGAGTGTGTGTGAGATCATTGACCTCAGAGCTGAGAGTCAGCAGAAACACACAATACAGCTCGGCCTGCTGCTGTTCCTGCTCTTCACACACATATCCGTTACAGATGTGAGGCATCGTGACCCGCCGCCGTGAGGAAACTCTATTGTTCACACAAGAGTCTGATGAACAGCATCAGATGAGCGGGAAATCACAGCAGCAGAAGCCCAGAACAATGTCTCTGCTCTTACGGAGACGTTCATGACCAGCGCTCTATTGTTCGGACAGCTCGATTGTTTCTTTGGACGCACAACCTTTAAACTGCATCTATGAGGAATTAAATCATGCATCTGATAAGCAGTTAGAGAGCTATAGATCTTCTCTTACTGGGTCTTCTCTTATTTATGAAACTCCAAGTTCATATAGATTCTAAAGGGATTGTAGTGAATGAGCTCTGAATTATGGCTTTGGCGACGCCAAGTGGTGAAAGCTACTTCCAAAATCAAGAGATTTTCACCCAAATTAAATATATTAGTAAATTAAAATAATTTATTAAATGATTGATTTTTCCATTTAAATGTTCAGGTAGTGTAAAAACTATTTTAAAAGAGAAAATATAATATAAAATATTAATATAATATAAAAAGCAGTTTTACAACCTCATGCCGTAAGAGATTCTCTTTAGGTTCCACCAATATCTTTATATTTCTTTAGTTCTTTAGAAAATATAAATAACCCAGAAATCAATGCCCACTGATATACAGTGGCTAAATCTGTTAAAATAACCCTAAAACCACTGAAATATATTTTTCTTTTCTCTTAAAAGCTTGTTTGTTTGCTATGTGAATTTTGTTGGTTTTCATATTGCATTAACGATGACAAAAATCAAAAATGATTTGTCTGGGATTAATTTTTAAAATGTAAAAATTATATTTTTTAAAAATGTTGAAAAAATTGTCATCTCACAATCCTGCCATTTTTTGAAGTTTGCAGTTTTTATAGCCATTGTGCAACACTAAAAAGCGAAAGTCGTTCTTGATAAAAGGGCATCGCTTTGATAGTGTGAATGAAACACAATCAAACTAAACATATAAAACATTTTTTATCACAACGCACACATCCATGAGGAACAGACACTTCAAGATTTACACAACTGATCTTTTATAAAGCATCGTACATAGTCAAAACACAGGAAAAGACCTGAGGACATCTGACATGAAACTGTGCAAACTGTTCCGATTTCAGCAAAACAGATACAATACAAAATAGTTTTTTGATAATAAAATCAGATATAAACACAGGCCGGGACACATCGTTACAAACAGGCATAAATATACATACTCTCTCAATATGCAATTACTTAGTAATATCAATTAGTAATTCTGATTAATTCATTGTACAGCTAAACAGATAAATGCATATTTTCTTCATAGAGATTTGCAATATTTTCGAGCGTCTGTTGGTGCATAATATTCCCAGATCCTGAGATTCAAACACGGCATAAGAAAATCCAGGAACATGAATGATCTTCAGCGTGATGTAAACCGAGAAAAACTCACTGACAATATGTATATTAAGCAATCTAGTGACATCGATCTATTTACTATATGACACTATATGACATTTGTTGTGTATGGTAACGTGTAACCAGTGGGTAAGGTTCAGCTAGTTAATCAGATGTCAAAACGACACCATTCTGCTGCTAAAAAGCTTTTTTTCTCTGTTTACAGTCATTTTAAAGTAGCTGTGTGTTTTGGAATCAGTTGCAAGCAGCATATAAAATCACAAATAATTCATTATACTATAGTAGATCTTTTACCAGGACATGTTTTACTCTTAAATGGCCTATTTTTTTAATACCGTGTGCATGCAACTCATTAATATATGTGTCCCTGCAGCACAAAAGCAGTGTTGAGTCGCTGGGGGATATTTGTAGCAATAGCCAACAATACATTGTATGGGTCACAATTATACATTTCTCTTTTATGCCAAAAATCATTAGGATATTAAGTAAAGATCATGTTCCATGAAGATATTTTGTAAATTCTGTACCTAAAACTTAATGTTTGATTAGTAATATGCATTGCTAAGAACTTCATTTGAACAACTTTAAAGATGATTTTCTCAATATTTAGATTTTTTTGCACCCTCAGATTCCAGATTTTGTCAAATATTGTCCTATCCTAACAAACCATACATCAATGGAAATATTATTTATTCAGCTTTCAGATTATGTATAAATCTCAATTTCATAAGATTAACCCTTATGACTGGTTTTGTGCTCCAGGGTCACAAATACTACTTTTGGCAGACTATGAAATAGGAAAGGAGGCATTATTCGGAGTTACTGCAGCTGGTTTTCTACTGGTTTCCGTCTTAAAAACAAATCAAGCTGCAATGCAGTGCTTCAGTGTGACTGTGATGTTTTTGTGACACAATCTTTGCCAAACACAACATGACTAGAAGACATCAGGTACACCATCTGCTGGTTGTGACAGGAATGCCTGACTGCTGCAGTGTCCTGTTCTTCTCTTTGTGTCGTCTGTTTCTGGTTCTCTAGTTTCTGCTGAAGCCGCAGCAGCCGGGGGGCTCTTTCTCCGGCTGCATCACGTCATGAAGGTGAAGTCTGGGCTCGACGGGAAACTGGACCGAGCGTCTCACCAGCTCCCTGCGCAGGACAGAGCAGTGGGGTAAATCTAATTATGCAATTACTCATTACACTTGGCATGGCACCTAACTTCTGCAGCAGTTTATTTCTGCTACAAAATAAGCAATATTGCCATTTACAGGGCATTAAAAGTACTATATCTTGTGCATTTTGCCCAAACTTGTCACCAAGACATCTTTATGTGAATGCGAGTGCATTAGCAGGTAGTTGAACTTGTGAGTCGCTGGTGTTTTATATATTAGATGAAGGCTATTATATATGTGACCCTGGAGTCTTAAGTGTCAATTTTTCAAAATTGAGAGTTATGCATCATATGAAAGCTGAATAAATAATCTTTCCATTGATGTATGGTTTGTTAGGATCGGACGATATTTGAAAATCTGGAATCTGAGGGTGCAAAAAAATCTAAATATTGAGAAAATCATCTTTAAAGTTGTTCAAATGAAGTTCTTAGCAATGCATATTACTAATCCAACATTAAGTTTTGATATATTTACGGTAGGAAATGTACAAAATATCTTCATGGAACATGATCTTTACTTAATATCCTAATGATTTTTGGCATAAAAGAGAAATGTATAATTGTGACCCATACAATGTATTGTTGGCTATTGCTACAAATATCCCCCAGCGCCTTATGAATGCTTTTGGTCACAGATGAGGCTGAAACCAGCAGGTCTAGTGCAAGAAGGCTTTGACTTTTTCATTTTACCAGTAAAATACTGAAGTACTGTTAAAATCAGATACTCAAAGACTTTTACTCGAGTTGTTTTGTAATTGGCGACTTGTAACGGAGTCATTTTTGACGTAAGGTATCTGTACTTTCACAACAAGCATGTTCTTTACACCTCTGAGACTTTTAGTCAGTTCTGCGAGCATGCTGGAAGAAACTCACTTTCCCACCGTCATAAAGGCCTCGTCGACGTTGAGTCCGGTTTTGGCACTGGTCTCCAGAAAAATGACTCCGTATTCCTGCAAAAACCAAGTTTGAAGGAGTTAACGTGAATAAAGCTCTTACTATTTGGGTTCCAAATTCAAAATTTGACCAATACATGTACATTAATTATGAATTAGGTATTACTTGTCTTGTAATTTGTGAACTGGTTTTAAAAGAATAATTAAAGCTGTACTAGCTTATACATACTGTACACATTCAGGAATACATATATACACTAATAGTTAGAAATATTTATGATTTTGTGATGTTTTTGAAAAACGTCTCTTCTGTTCAAAGCTGCATTTATTTGATCAAGAAACAGTAAAAATAGTGAAATATTATTATAATTTAAAATAGAATTTTCTATGTGAATCTCTGTTAAACTGTAATGTATTTCTGTGATGCGCAGCTGTATTTTCAGCATCATTCCTCCAGTCTTCAGCATCACATGATCTTCAGAAGAACTTTATTAGTGTTTTTACTAGCACTTTTGATCAATTTAAGACATCCTTTCTGAATAAATTTCTTAAAGGTCCCATGGCATGAAAATTTCACTTTATGAGGTTTTTTAACATTAATATGAGTTCCCCTAGCCTGCCTATGGTCCCCCAGTGGCTAGAAATGGCGATAGGTGTAAACCGAGCCCTGGGTATCCTGCTTCGCCTTTGAGAAAATGAAAGCTCAGATGGCCCAATCTGGAATCTTCCCTTTATGTCGTCATACGGGGAAAGGTTACCTCCCCTTTCTCTGCTTTGCCCGCCCAGAGAATTTGGCCCGCCCATGAGAAAATGAGCTACTACCGTGCGAGGCGAGCGCAATTTTTTTTTTTTCCTCGAGACATCATGGCTTGCAAACGAGCGAAGCACGGCAGTTGCCCCGCCTCTCTCCTCCTCATTAGCATTAAAGCTACAGACACAGAAATGGCACATCCTAAGGAAAGCTCATTGTAGGACTGGCTCGTAGTGGCTGAAATTCTGCACCAAGGCTGAATTTCGGGAAAGAGACTTCAGATACAGTACTAGGGACCACTTAGGTCTATATAAAAGCATCTAAAAAGCAGCATGTCATGGGACCCTTAATAATAAATTTTTTAAATGGTAATCTCTGACAGTTTCCACAAAAATATTGGGCAGCACGAATGTTTTCAACATTGATAATAATCAGAATGTTTCTTAAAGCAGCGACTCAGCATATTACTATGATTTCTGAAGGATTAATAGAGAGATTGAAGGCTTTCCATGACTTCTGAGATCATATTTTTTCCATGTTTCTATGACTGTGGGAACGCTCGCTCACGATCAGATCTGAAACACAGTGATTGAGACTCACTCTGGCGAGTTTCTCTCCCTCGTCTCGTCTGATCGCTCGAGCGCTGGTCATATCTGACTGTAGAGACGACACGTACAGTTACAGTTACACTGCATACAGTACTAGGGACCACTTAGGTCTATATAAAAGCATCTAAAAAGCAGCATGTCATGGGACCTTTAATAATAAATTTTTTAAATGGTAATCTCTGACAGTTTCCACAAAAATATTGGGCAGCACGAATGTTTTCAACATTGATAATAATCAGAATGTTTCTTAAAGCAGCGACTCAGCATATTACTATGATTTCTGAAGGATTAATAGAGAGATTGAAGGCTTTCCATGACTTCTGAGATCATATTTTTTCCATGTTTCTATGACTGTGGGAACGCTCGCTCACGATCAGATCTGAAACACAGTGATTGAGACTCACTCTGGCGAGTTTCTCTCCCTCGTCTCGTCTGATCGCTCGAGCGCTGGTCATATCTGACTGTAGAGACGACACGTACAGTTACAGTTACACTGCGTGCAGTTATGGCTTATATAACACCAGATCCAAGCTCAAAGTCTTCTTACCTTGTTGCCAAGCAACATGATGACCACATCATCCTGAGCATATTCATGGATCTCAGTAAGCCACGCCTACAACAAAACACCCAGCCAATCAGAAGCCTCTAACATTCTCTCTCTAGAGATCTAAAAAACTCATGTCGAATAATGTTAGATATTTATTATGACAATTAGTTAAATTATGCTAGATAAACAACATACTAGCTGCCACAACAACCACAAACCATTATTATAGTTAACTAAAAAAAAAACTTTTGTTACTTGATAAAGCAATAACCCCGTGAAGCCGTGGTTTACAGTGAATTTATAACAGCTAAGGGGCGTTGTTAGGTACGATGTGAAGCTGTTATAAATTCACTGTAAACCACAGCTTCACGGGGTTTATTGCTTTTATAAAACAGTTGTTTCAAGGTTTCACAAAATAAAGCAGAGCAAATAAAGTGTAATGATATTACTAAACACAGTATTCTTCCACCAAACAATGTAGCTCCTCAGAAACAGTTGTGGTTGCTACAAAGTGGTTGCCGAGCAACACACAGACGTAAACAAAGGTGTGTGTTACTTTGTAGCATCATTCACAACAGCTTCGAACGCGGCTCAGCCAATCAGAGTCAAGCACCGGAACTCTCCGCGTTATAAAATAAAATAAACTTCCACTGAAATAAAATAGTAGTTTCAGTAACATTTCACTTGATGGACTAAAATAACTAAAACTAAAATTGAAATAAAAACTAAGAATTAAAATAAGTTATTAATAATCATAAAACTATATATATAACTAATTATAAAAATTTAATTTTATGAAATATAAAATAAAAACAAATTTCAAATATTAACAGAAACTACACTAATATCTTAACGATTATAAAATAATGACACAGTTTTTTCAACAAGTGTTTAACATTCAGCTGACCATCAACCTCAGGAGGAGAAACTAGTTATTATTATTCTATTATTTATTTTACATGTGTTCATGTGCATAGAATGGCTTGAACTGAAGTGTCCTGACTGATGATCAGAGTTTGTACCCTTGTGTTGTCGAAGGAGGATTTGCTGGTGATGTCATAGAGCAGGAGAAGAGCTGTGAGATCAACAATAAAACGATCATCGATTAGAATAAAACCACAACGCTGACAGACAGTGAAGGGTTCATCATTACTCACCCTGAGCGTCTCTGTAATACGCATGTGTGACGCTCCGAAACCTCTCCTGTCCCGCCGTATCCCAGATCTGAGACGGCAGATCATTCACATTCATCCGTTATAACGAGATGCACTGCTGATTCAGTAACGCTTCACAAACTCAGATTCACTCACCTGTAATCTCACCTTCAGCTCATCCACAGTGAGCACTTTATTCTGACAACAGAGAAGCCGTGAGCATTATACAGCAGATGCATCAGGTGTGACATTTTTCATCTGTTTCTCTAGCCATTGATATATTCACAGAGGAGACGGGTACACTCAAAAGATTTGTAATGTTTTTTAAAGAAGTCTCTTCTGCTCACCAAGCCTGCATTTATTTGATCCAAAATACAGCAAAAATATAGTAAAATTGTAAAATATTTTTATTATTTAAAATAACTGCTTTCTATTTGAATAGACTTTAAAATGTAATTTATTCCTGTGATTTCAAAGCTGTATTTCCAGCATCATTACTCCAGTCTTCAGTGTCACATGATCTTCAGAAATCAGTATAATATGCTGATCTGCTGCTCGAGAAACATTTCTGATTATTATCAATGTTGAAAACAGCCGAGCAGAATTTTTTTCAGGTTTCTTTGATGAACAGAAAGTTCAGAAGAACAGCATTTATCTGAAATAGAAATCTTTTGTAACATAATAAATGTCTTTATCATCACTTTTGATCAATTTAAAGCATCCCTGCTAAATAAAAGTATTAATTTCTATCATTTCTTTTTATACTGACTCCAGGCTTTTGAATGGTAGAGTGTATCATGTTATTGTTATCTCAGATAAATGCTGATCTTTGGATCTTTCTATTCATCAAAGAATCCCGAAAAAATTATACTCCGCTGTTTTCAACGTAGTAATAATAATAATAATGTTTCTTGAGCATCAATCAGCATATTATACTGATTTCTGAAGATCATGTGACACTGAAGACTGGAGTAATGATGCTGAAAATACAGCTGCACATCACAGAAATACATTACAGTTTAATATATATTGGAATAGAAAACAGTTATTTTAAATAATAAAAATATTTCACAATTTTACTGTTTTTGCTGTACTTTGAATCAAATAAATGCAGGCTTGGTGATCAGAAAAAAAGCATTTTTTCTTTTTTTTTTAAAAAAAGCATTAAAAATCTTACTATTATCGATTAACAGGGTGAATTACCGTAAATCCGATTCCCACCGTTGCAGAAAACGATCCAGGGATAAACTTCCCTTGATCAAACTGAACCAGTAGAGACGTCTTTCCCACTCCACTGTCTCCCACCAGGATGGTCTACAAGACGAGAAGATGAAGAGAGACACTCAGAATACGACAGGTTAGGGAGGTGAATTATAAGAACATGTAGAATATATGAACAGAAATCACTGTTTAATAATCAGTGCATCTCTATGTGAAGTCACAGATAAGTGCTGGTGCTGATGGAGGTGTGTTGTTGCCATAACAACCCCCCCCCCCCCAACAGGAAGTAATTAGGCGGAAGAAACACAGATGCTGTGGAATTCATCTCTCATCAGGAACACTAACATTCAGATATTTTAGCTTTACGATGAGTGAAAGGAAGTGATCGATTCTTGGGATTTGAAATAAAGGATGAGTGAAACACAAGAGTCCACAGTGACTCTGTTTCTTTATTTAGAGAGAAGACCTGTGTCAGTTTTATTCAGTTATGTAACAGCCACTTGAACACAGAGAATAACAAACCAGAGACCCAAGGCTAAAACACACACAAATGAAGCAGCCTCTAGTCTAATGTGTGTGTGTGTGTGTGTGTTGTACATAAACCACTTCAGTGTTAAACATTCTATCTGAGAGCAACCTGACACTAATGAGAAAGAGATATGCTGATCATCATCACATAACACGTTATAATCACCATCACATCATTACACACTATAATAGCTACCATCAGATATCATAACACAACGTATTCACCATCATCACAAACCATAGCATATGATCATCACATAACACAAAATAATCCCATCATAACAAACTATAATCACCATCATCACATCATAACAAACTATCATCACCATCATTACATCATAACAAACTATAATCCCCATCATCACATCATAACAAACTATCATCACCATCATTACATCATAACAAACTATAATCCCCATCATCACATCATAACAAACTATCATCACCATCATTACATCATAACAAACTATAATCCCCATCATCACATCATAACAAACTATCATCACCATCATTACATCATAACAAACTATAATCCCCATCATCACATCATAACAAACTATCATCACCATCATTACATCATAACAAACTATAATCCCCATCATCACATCATAACAAACTATCATCACCATCATTACATCATAACAAACTATAATCCCCATCATCACATCATAACAAACTATCATCACCATCATTACATCATAACAAACTATAATCCCCATCATCACATCATAACAAACTATCATCACCATCATTACATCATAACAAACTATAATCCCCATCATCACATCATAACAAACTATCATCACCATCATTACATCATAACAAACTATAATCCCCATCATCACATCATAACAAACTATCATCACCATCATTACATCATAACAAACTATAATCCCCATCATCACATCATAACAAACTATCATCACCATCATTACATCATAACAAACTATAATCCCCATCATCACATCATAACAAACTATCATCACCATCATTACATCATAACAAACTATAATCCCCATCATCACATCATAACAAACTATCATCACCATCATTACATCATAACAAACTATAATCCCCATCATCACATCATAACAAACTATCATCACCATCATTACATCATAACAAACTATAATCCCCATCATCACATCATAACAAACTATCATCACCATCATTACATCATAACAAACTATAATCCCCATCATCACATCATAACAAACTATCATCACCATCATTACATCATAACAAACTATAATCCCCATCATCACATCATAACAAACTATCATCACCATCATTACATCATAACAAACTATAATCCCCATCATCACATCATAACAAACTATCATCACCATCATTACATCATAACAAACTATAATCCCCATCATCACATCATAACAAACTATCATCACCATCATTACATCATAACAAACTATAATCCCCATCATCACATCATAACAAACTATCATCACCATCATTACATCATAACAAACTATAATCCCCATCATCACATCATAACAAACTATCATCACCATCATTACATCATAACAAACTATAATCCCCATCATCACATCATAACAAACTATCATCACCATCATTACATCATAACAAACTATAATCCCCATCATCACATCATAACAAACTATCATCACCATCATTACATCATAACAAACTATAATCCCCATCATCACATCATAACAAACTATCATCACCATCATTACATCATAACAAACTATAATCCCCATCATCACATCATAACAAACTATCATCACCATCATTACATCATAACAAACTATAATCCCCATCATCACATCATAACAAACTATCATCACCATCATTACATCATAACAAACTATAATCCCCATCATCACATCATAACAAACTATCATCACCATCATTACATCATAACAAACTATAATCCCCATCATCACATCATAACAAACTATCATCACCATCATTACATCATAACAAACTATAATCCCCATCATCACATCATAACAAACTATCATCACCATCATTACATCATAACAAACTATAATCCCCATCATCACATCATAACAAACTATCATCACCATCATTACATCATAACAAACTATAATCCCCATCATCACATCATAACAAACTATCATCACCATCATTACATCATAACAAACTATAATCCCCATCATCACATCATAACAAACTATCATCACCATCATTACATCATAACAAACTATAATCCCCATCATCACATCATAACAAACTATCATCACCATCATTACATCATAACAAACTATAATCCCCATCATCACATCATAACAAACTATCATCACCATCATTACATCATAACAAACTATAATCCCCATCATCACATCATAACAAACTATCATCACCATCATTACATCATAACAAACTATAATCCCCATCATCACATCATAACAAACTATCATCACCATCATTACATCATAACAAACTATAATCCCCATCATCACATCATAACAAACTATCATCACCATCATTACATCATAACAAACTATAATCCCCATCATCACATCATAACAAACTATCATCACCATCATTACATCATAACAAACTATAATCCCCATCATCACATCATAACAAACTATCATCACCATCATTACATCATAACAAACTATAATCCCCATCATCACATCATAACAAACTATCATCACCATCATTACATCATAACAGACTATAATCACCATCATCACATCATGACAAACTATAATCATCATCATTACATCATAATGACACACTATCATCACCATCATCACATCATAACACCTATAATCACCATAATTTCGTACCATAACATACTATAATCACTATGATCACATACCATAACATACTGTACTATAATCATCACATAAAACAATATAATCATAACATACTGTAATTACCATCATTATAAACAATGACATGCTATAATCACCATGATGACATACAATATAATCACATCATAACATACTATAATCACAATCATCACATAACACTATAATAACAATCACATCATAAAACATTGTAATCACCATCATGTTTCATTACACACTATAATCACCACAATCACATAACATACCTATAATAACAACCATCATGACATGCTATAATACCCTATAATCACACTATCAGACACCATAACACACTCTAATCACCATCACCAAGTAACACACCATAATCAATATCATCACATGCTATAATAACACACTGTAATCACCATTATCACATCATAACATTGTAATCACCATCCGATAAGACAACATTAGGCTATCAAATGAGGCTCTGACTAAAATAATGTATCTACAATGTGTTGCATTAGGTCTACTTTGAAATGAATAATGAATGAACAGACACCAAGACAAATAGGTCTCAGCATCACAAACATGAAAGAAAATATCACAAAAACAAAGCACATGAATGAATATCACATCAAGCCATATGCTCATCTCGTCAAGCAGATGACAGAAATATCATCATTCAGCGGATGGTTGATCAATAATAATTACCTTGTGTGTTAAATCCTGATTATAAGCGACGGCCGCTGCGCTGATCTGATCCATCACTGAGCGCAGATGACGAAGCTACTGAGACATCTGCGTCATTCCCACGCCTCCCTCGCGAGCACAAACACCGAAAGCATGCTTTACAAAACCAATAAAGCTGGCAGCATTATTATAAACAATTCGACCATATGTTAAAATACTCTTGCTCTTTTGGCATTGGATAAAAACACTGTGGAAAAAGAAAATTGAATAAAAACATTGTGAGAAAAGATAAAATAGATCTCCTTCATATAAACACAAAGTGCACAAGAAATTATGAATATTTATTGTTATTATTATTACAGTGACAAAACAAACAGAATCACGAAATTATATAAAAACGTAGACAAATGTAGAGATGAGTTTTAATGTTGATCACTAGATGGCAGAACAGACTAAAACACCTACTTTTCTACTGACTGTAGAAAATAAATATTCCAGTGAAAGTTCATCCAGTTTGTAACCTTTTTTTTCAACACTGGCTTTACTGATTTTAGAAACTTTAACATGAAATAAGAAAAATAATAATATGAGAGAAAAAAGTAAATTACATATATTTAAATATATGCACATTTGCATACAATACACACACATGTCCAAACAATGGCACATTGATATAAGCTGATGCATGTTAAGCCACACAGAAAATCCTATAAAGGTATTCCATACTTTGAAAAACTTTTAAGGTTTTCCTTTAACAAGTGTGAGACAATTCTCCTAACCAGCTTGTAACATACTAACTCTGTGTTTCCAGATCAGTGCGAAAAAATGGTGCAGAAAACACCAGTCACTCTTTCCATATAATAAAGATGAGAAGGCTTGGACTGTCCAGCTAAAAATATAACTATAAAAGTATCATGAAAATAGTTCATATGACCCGTCTGCTATATTCAAGTCATCTAAAGTCACATGATCTTTATGTGATGAACAGAGATGCCATTGAGCATAAATACAATGCTTTACATTTGCTTTTATGCATTTGACCAACCCTTTTGGCAGTGCATTCATACTATTATACTATCGCCGGATTTGATGATTTCTCTGCATGCAGTGTTTCAGAGGCCAGTAGGACACAATGTTCCACATCAGTTATGAGTGACAGTTTGCCTTCTGATGGGTTTCTTTGAACACAGCTTGCTGTAAACCCGGTCTGAACCCAGTTCTGTGTCACAGCAGGACCTTCGTGACCTGAAACAGAACCAGTGCTGTACTGGAGAGAGAGAGAGAGGGAGAGAGAGAGAGAGAGAGAGAGAGGGAGAGAGAGAGAGAGAGAGAGGGATGGAGAGAGAGAGGGAGAGAGAGAGAGAGAGAGGGAGAGAGGGAGAGAGGGAGGGAGAGAGAGATGATGTCCTTCAGAAGCAGGTTAGGTCTCTTTAATCTTCTGCTTGAAGGTTATCAGGAACACAGTGTATAGTCTTTAAGAGTAAAAGACCATCATTTATACACAGAGGAGATTACAAATCTGTTACTGATTACAAATTACATGACAAAGATTGTAGTTAGTAATGCAATCCATTACATTACACATTTTAGGTAACATAATCAGACTACTTTTAGATTACTCTGGACCCATCTTGTTTTTCACATTGATTTAAATATGACAACCTTGATGTAAAAATGCATAGAGTCAGAAAATAAATTCCATTTGTTGTTATCAACAACATGAAGTGCATTAAACACTGGATCAAGGTTTCCCAAAATGGGTTTGTGAAGGAACTGCAGGGTTATGAGTTTAATGAAAAACTAATAACTGATTAATAATTAAATTAAAACAAATAGTCAAAATAAAACACTTACTGAAAAAATAAATTTTTTTCTGCATGTCTTGTGACTGTAACAAATGTCAGAGAACCGTGAACATGCAAATGTGATACTTCAGTATTATTACCATTATTAAATAAGTATTCAAATATTTAAGGTGAAAGAGAATCAGACGGCAACAACGTTTGTGCATTTCAATGTGTTTGAAAGACAAACGCCTTCCAAAGTAATACATGTTAAAATAACCAACTGAGTGATAATTCAAATAAACATGAATATGTTCATCAGAAGTTGCTGCAATGTTGAACACTTCTGAAATGATTGTAAACCAGTGGTGACCTGCTGTGTAGCACCTGATTAGTGACTGATCTCTGAGTGAATGTCCACTAAACTGGAGGCTTTCTGAGTGAATAGGATAGTTTAGAAAGGAACATCTAAAAGATGAGGAATTGGGGAGAATCAATAAATTATGAATGAATCATTGTTATTAATATGTAATCATGCAATCCATAAAAAGTAACTGTAGTCTGATTACGAGCACTTTAAGTACTTAATTTTTGGAATCTGATAACGTAATCCCGATCACATGTAATCAGTTACTACCCAGCGCTGTTTATACACACAGTGACTTACCAGAGCACTCGTGTCCATCGTGCATGACCTCAAGTCACTTCATCATCTCCCCAGACTGGGCCTCAAGCAATCAAGACTAGATCGGTGTATTTTCTACCATCTGACATTGTTCTCATCTAGTTTCCGAGCAGAGCAGCACTTCATGCAGACGTCTGCGGTCAAATCTGGAGGCAATTCTGAGCCTGAGCTCACTGCAATCAGCTGAAACCTGCTGTAGATGGAAGGTGAAAACATTCATCTATGTTAATATTTCTGGATTGCACACTGGAACATGTCCAAACAAATGAAAGAAACCTTCCTGAGCTCCTGTTTTGAATGTGATGATTGTTTCTCACTGAAATGCAAAGCATAGGTGAGTCTAATAAATCGGCCACTACAAATACAGACACGTGTGAAAGAAAGATCAAGTCATTTGCATTGTTTCACATCTAGACAAACATCAAATGAGCTTTATTAGACCGAAACCGAGACTGACCTTAAATGAAGAAAGTGAATTAATGAGACATACGGGACAAACCCAAGGTGTAAGATATTCACTTCAGACACGGCCGACTGTCTCCTGCTCACCGCTCTGTCATGCACACACACATTTGGACTGTTTTTAGGTCAGATATTAACATTCATAGACTGCATTTCAAACAGGAGACAGCTTTTTCGTATGCAAATGTACTTTACACTGAAAAAGTGTGAATATGAATGATTTAATGTGGTTTTTTAGCTTTTATTCATGTTTATTAGCTCTATGCATCTCCACTCCTCTTTATCAAGTTGACTAAACAAATAAACTTTTAGTATATACTCTAAAAAAGTTTCAAAGTAAATCCGACACCAGTTATTTCCACTGTAAACATATCAAACTTCCAGTTTCGATAGAAAACACATAAAGACAGGAAAGAAAAATATGCTTATCAAACCATTTCACGTGGTTTTTTTAATGCGAGGACAAACTGACTGTAATATAGATATTTTTGAAGTTTTATTGACGTTCTACAAGCAGATATTATTTCAGTATTTCTACTTCAATGTGATACTTGTCATTTCTTTAGTTATTTATGAAATTTACTAGCAAATTCTGAGTAAAAATGGTTTCTACAACAATTTTTCAATGTAAGTGTATTTGGATGCATGATGATTTATTAATATATATTTTTATCCCTTTATTTTTATAACCAGCACACAAAAATGTAAGCTTTAAAAATGTTTTTCTAACATTCCCATTAAATTCCAAGTTATGAAAATTTTATTTCTGAATGTTCTCTAATGTTTTCTTAAACATTTTTGTTTGTTTGTTACAGGAATGTTGAGGGAACATTCCATTTGAAACATTTTGCAAACGTTATGGGAATGTTACATTTGTATGTTCTGAAACATGTAGTAACATACTTACGAACATACTAATAATTCTAATAGGCAAGGCAAACTGTATTAATAGAGCACACGTTTAACACAACCGTAGTTGATCCAAAGTGCTTTGAAACCAAAAAGGAAAAGAGAGAAAAAAAAGACACACACAGCATCACTCAAATGCTAGAAGGTAAAACTAAGTCTTTAAGCTGGATTTAAAAGCATCCAGTGATGGAGAAGCTCTGATGTTCACAGGCAGACTGTTCTACAGCTTTAGGGCATCTACTGAGAAAGCTCGATCACCTTTTGTTTTACAACGAGAACGGGAGACAGATAAGCGTAACTAATCACAAGATCTTAATGACCTAGAGGCTGTATATGGCCTATGAGATCACAAATATAATCCGGGGCAGAATTATGCAATGCCTTGTTGTATGCAAATAGAAGGATCTTAAAGTCAACTCTAACTTTTATAGGGAGTCAGTGCAATGAGGAGATATGATGCCTTTTCTTAGTTCCTGTTAAGAATCTGTCTGCTGTATTTTGAGCCATCTGTAACTGAGACAGTGTAGATTGAGGTAAGCCAATGTACAAAGAGTTACAGTAATTATGCATGAATTACAATTACAAGGTCTTTGCTAGAAAGAAAGTGCTGCACTTTTGCCACTAATAACATGGAGCGAATATAATAATGCTTGTTCATAACTTTCAGAGAACCTTGCCATATTTCTCTGAACTTTCTCTGGGTACAATCATTACAGATCACACACAACAACATGTGTGTCCCTGCAGCACAGAAGCAGTGTTGAGTCGCTGGGGGATATTTGTAGCAATAGCCAACAATACATTGTATGGGTCACAATTATACATTTCTCTTTTATGCCAAAAATCATTAGAATATTAAGTAAAGATCATGTTCCATGAAGATATTCTGTAAATTTCCTACCGTGAATATATCAAAACTTAATGTTTGATTAGTAATATGCATTGCTAAGAACTTCATTTGAACAACTTTAAAGATGATTTTCTCAATATTTAGATTTTTTTTTTTTTTGCACCCTCAGATTCCAGATTTTCCAAACATTATCCTGTCCTAACAAACCATACATCAATGGAAGCTTATTTATTCAGCTTTCAGATGATGCATAAATCTCAATTTCAAAAAATTGACCCTTATGACTGGGTTTGTGCTCCAGGGTCATATAGATGTTGTATAGCCTATATGTCAGAAAATAACAATACAGCTCACTCTGTATTCACAGTCTGCTGATGTCCGTTGGAACAGTGGGAGACTAATTGCGGCGGGAAGAACAATGAACAATAGCTGTGTTTTCCCACGTCAGGACATTCCAGAACATTCCAGAACATTCCACTGTCTGGTCTCTCTCACACAGTCTGTTAACCCGCACTGTTTACCAGCCACAAGACCGAAACTCACGACGCAGTGATGAAGAAGAACCGGTCTTGCTTCTGTCTTGCTCTGGGGCATGCTGGTGCACGAGGGAAAGGCGGATCGTTTGTAAATGTGCGAGACCTTCCTGGCCCAGTTTCTCACAGAGATCTGCTCCGAGAACCAGAATATCCCGGAGGCTTCTAGAAGACTGCATGCTGCTCTAAAGAGGCCAGGCACGTCTGGGATCTGCTGGCTTGCTGCTCATCAGATTCTCCTGAGCTCAAAGCTCTTGCTAGGCCAGTTTTTCGAGTGTTTGAAGCATTTGAAGAGCTCAGGTCATTAATAACACAGACACTCATCATCTGTGCGTGAAGGGATGGTCTGATATCAGATGTGAGAGAACAGGTAGAAGAGAGGCTGAGAGAAGGATTTTATATGATTCAACAGTAATTAGATTAATCACAGCAGTTTCGCTCAGGAAGCCAAAGAACTTTCTGTACATCCCTCAGGATCAGAGCATCTGAGAGCGTGAGAAACCTGGAAAAAAGATTTACATTTAGGTAAAAAAAAAAAAGGCCTGGGAAAGTCCTGAATTTCTATACGGAATGTAAACGTCTGAATTTCATTGTACATCATTCCAACCATTAAAATCCTTCAAAACAAGTTCTTAAAAAACTTCTAAACACAACAAAACGACATATAATCAAATAATAATCAAAAATAAATAAATAACTTAGAGGTGCAGCCTTTATTTGGCTTTAGGTATTTATATAAACAAAGATTATATACAGTATACCAGTCAAAAGTTAGGAAGAAATTATAGAAATTAATACTTTTATTTAGCAAGGATGCTTTAAATCTACCAAAAGTGATGATAAAGACATTTATAATGTAACAAAATATTTCTATTTCAGATAAATGCTGTTCTTCTGAACTTTCTGTTCATCAAAGAAACCTGAAACAATGTAATAATAATAATAATACATGTTTTTTTGAGCAGCAAACCAGAATATTAGAATGATTTCTGAAGATCATGTGACTGGGGTAATGATGCTAAAAATTCAGCTTTGAAATCACAGGAATAAATTACATTTTAAAATATATTCAAATAGACAGCATGCTATTTAAAACAGTAAAAATATTTCACAATATTACTGCTTTTGCTGTAAATCAGACTTCAGTACTTTTAGCTTTCTATGTGGTAAAGTGTAACAGCATGTAGCAGTCATTTAGTCTGTGCTAAATGACAAACATTTCCTTATTCACACTGAACAGAAGGAATTGAGAATCTTATGAATATTAATTACGTCGCGCTGACGTTTTCAGAAATGTCCTGAAGCGTCACCAAACCTCATTAATATTCATTACGCCAACCCCTTCAACAGTTGTTCATGCGTTCATAGCGCCCGCCCACCAGCGTCAAGCGTTTAGCCAATCAACGAAGCCCGCCACATGACGTAATTAATATTCATGAGGCTCGGACAGTAGCGGTGACGGATGGGGGAGGGGCATAAGAGAGCAACTTCAGGCACAGGAGCGCAGAAAGTTACCTGGACAGTAATAAACCCTACAGTATGGTGAGTACAGGCGATTCTTCTGCACACTAATCTCTCAGACAGATGAAATAGAGGATGGTGTACTTTATTGTCGTGTTTTATATCGACGAGAGGAGTTATAAACTGCGACAGACTCTATTAATGACACTGAGGCAGGTTTGTTTTGAAAGCGCGAGCGCTAGGTTCGACTTTAAACTTGATCGTTTACGAGACAGAACGGTTATTCTGACTTTAAAAGATCGTTCACTCGGTTATTCTTCATTTGTGTCGTTTATCAGCGGTTATCGTGAGGTTTAAAGGTCTTAGGATGTCACGGACTGTTTACAATAAACCGCACAAACTTCTCTCTTCGTTAGTTTAGCATTTAGCTAATCTCTGTTGACATGAACTGTTAGAGGAAGAGTTTCGGTTAACCGCTTTCTGAACCGTCATCATCATCATCATCATCATCATCATCATCATCATGAGGCAGCGTCAGTGACGTTTAACACTTACAGCTCACGTGGTTTGGCTCAAATTGCTTTGTCGTCCCATGAGCAAAGACAGCAGATTCATTTTCTCCATAAGGCAATTTAAACGGTTAAAATGGACCTAATGTGAGCTACGAAAGCCATTAAAGGGGTCATATGATGCCGCTCGTCGTCTGAAAAGCGAGGTGTGCTGTGATTGGCCAGCTATCCGGTGCGCTGTGATTGGCCGAATACCTCAAGCGTGTGCCGGAAAGGTTACGCCCCTCTCATACTGTGATGATGCGCAGTGTTGCCAACTTAGCAATTTTACTACCCTAGCAACCTTTTCTTCCGAAAGCACCTAGCAACAAATTTAGCTATTTTTATTTATTTATTTGGCAACATTTAGCAACTTTTGATAAGTGACTCAAACGATAAAAAAGGCACACATTTTCGATCTAAATGACACAAAAAGAGGAAACCAAAGGTGCCTGGCACTACACAATTCGCATGAATTAAGTTGGCTGCTATTAGCAATTGTTTAATTTAATAATAATAATTGAATAATTGTTCATTTATGATACACCTTGTTAGTAGCTTGTACTTGAGTTTGTTGATCAGTTAGTGCACGGTAAGAAAAATATCTAGAAAAATGTAGTAATTTTCCATTATCCATTATAACCCGAAAACACAAAATACAATGCGTAATTTAAAATGTAGGTAAAAAAAAACGTGTGAATAATAATTACGGAAAATTCCTTTATATTAATAGAGTGTAGCATACGAACTACTAATACACAGCTTAAATCTATAATTGTTCAAAATGAGTAGTTTTACTAGTTTACTAGCTAATAAAAATAAACTTAAATTGTAATTGTTAAAAAATGTGAAAGTGTTAAATAATTCAATGTTGCATTTAAAATGTGTTATTTATATTTTATTATATTATGCATTTATATTATTTTATAAACGCATCTAAATTAACATTTACATTTTTTTTTTTTTTTGGCTGAGATTTGATGCAGTGACACAATTTTGCATCGTAATTACGTCACCGCGCAGTGACATCGCATGGGTTGAAGTGTTCTGGAGCAGTGTTGTAAATACAACTTAACACTGATTTCTAGTCGTGTCCTCTTTTGGAAGACCAAACAAAGTAGTTTCGCTTTCACAACGAAACACAGCGTCTTCACGACATGGCGGCGGCGGCAGCAACAATAAAGTTACGCCTTCTTTCTTTGCGTGAACATTTGGGTGGCGTTATGCAAATCTTCCCACATAGTGATGTAGACATGTGGGGGCGTGTTAGAACGAGCCGTTTTAGGTAGGCGTGGCTGACTCTTAACTTTTATAAAGAATATCTCTTTGGATTTGAGACTTTAGTCTTTGCAACTTTACAGATCTTCTTTATGCACCAAGAGCTTGTAACACTCCAAAGAGAAAGGAACAATTGAAATCGCATCATATGACCCCTTTAAATCAAATTTATGCTTTAAAAGTAGGGTAATCATAGCAGGTTTCATCCATAGTCTGTCCGTTTAAATGTCTGCGTTTAGCTTCAAATGGCGTCTTTGACGACAGTGTTATATAAAAATTATTTGCATTTCGATTCTGACATCCAAAGGCACAACAATACATTTTTCTCTTATTTTACCCGTTTCCCTCCACTTGCTCCCAGTGTTTTTATGCCACCGCTATGCGCGCGCATCTGCAAGTGACGTAACTGTAACGTCTGCTCCAAACTGGTCTATTGTGATAATTTGGAATTTTTTTTACAAGAACTGCAAGATATAAATGCAGAACTGCAAGAAATAAAATTGCAACTCTGAGAAGAAAAGTCACAATTGTGAGAGAATTGTGAGAAAAAAAGTTGCAATTTACATTTTTAATTTTGTTATAGAAACGAAAAACGATTGTGAGACGTAAACTCAGAATTCAGAGAGAAAATGTGAGAATTGCTAGAAATAAACTCAGAATTGTAAGATAAAATGTCACAATTATCTACCTTTTTTTTTTTTTACTATTTTAAATTGATTCCATAGGAGAAGCTAAAGTGTGTCGGTATCGCTCAGTATTCACATAAAGGTGTGAGTGTTAGTTTATACAAGTTCGGAGCACATGCGTGTGATTTTGTGAGGAATACTGCATATTGTGTAGTGTACACTGCCTGCCGTTTTAAAAATAAAAGCCATAATAAACATTGTCATGTGACTTCATTGCATGCGAATGGCATCCAATCATTATTTTGGAAATAAATGATTGATTATCTAGCATCGATGTCGCACAAATGCAGAGTTTAAACAGTCAGACATTTACTGTATCTGGATGCTTCCAGTGACCCAGTGACCTCCAATCAGCTGCGTTTCACTGGCACCAATCCCTGAATGAGGTTTGAGCCTTAATGAAGTCGGTTTGATTACACAAAGTCGTTTCATATTCATTGACACATTGGGCAGATGGCGGTGTTAGCGGATAAAGGTGTCTGTGTTATTACTGGCTGTTTATTATAGCGCTGATATCAGAAAACCGCTCTAATCCGAGAGATCTGGGTCTCCACCGTGATCTCACTCAAGAGCTTCTTAACACCGCAGCAGAATACACTCTCAGTCCTGTTAAATACAGTGACTTTCTGCATTGTGGGGATTTACGACCGTGTTATTGCATGCTGTTTGATTGGAACCTCACTGGACAACTATAGTTGCTAATAAAAAGAATGAAATATGTTATTTTTCTTGCTTGTCATAAGACCATTAACTGACATCAAAAAATTGTGGACATGTTGCTAACTTATTGAAATATTAACTTAAATCTCAAGGAGACTTCAAGAAAATATTTTAGCTCAAATGACAAAAAAGATATGCAATGTATGTAGAGTTTTTATTTTAATTTTAACATTGCTCATCCTCCTTCAGTAGTGTTTAAGGGAAGTCTATAAAATAAAATAAACAAAATGAATAAATAAATTAACTGCCATCTAAAAATCGTGAACGTGGTTAAATTATTGAAATATTAAAAAGGAGAGTTCAAGAAAATATTTTATCTCAAAGGGGTTCGGATGACAGAGAAACTTTGGGAATCCTTGCCGTTTAGTAAATAACATCTTTTTTGAATAATGTAGATTTACTTGTCCTTCAGGCTCTGAAGCGTGTTTGTGATGTGAAATCTGGATTCTGGCTTTACCTGTAGCTCAGGTGTTTGAACAGATCAGCTTCCCATGCGTTTCCGTACTGCTCAGGTAATTCTAGCACACAGACTCATGAGCTGAACTGATGAAGATATTAGTGGTGTTTGCTGTTGTTTAGGCTTAGAGATTTTAGTTTTTGATTATTTCACTGTGGGCCTCTGTTTTCGGTGGAGTCGTTCGGTGTGTGAAGCTTGTGATGGTCAAACCCACATCCGCTGTTCCTCCAGTCTATAAACAAACTCTCTCTCTCTGTCACACGCACACACACTCTCTCTCTCTCTCTGTCACATGCACACACACACACACACACACACCGACACACTCACTCACTCACACATACTCTCTCTCTCTCTGTCACACACACACACACTCGCACACACCCACACACTCACCCACACACACACTCACGCACACCCACTCACACACACACTCTCTCTCTCTCTCTCTCTGTCACACGCACACCCACTAATACACACACCCACTCACATCCACACCCACACACACACTCACGCGCACACACACACACACTCACACTCGCACACACACGTTCGTGCTCAGATTAAAGTTTGATGACAATTTCCTGCAGCCACTTGTTATTGATGTTGTTGTCGTTGCTCCTCGTCACAATGCAAAAGATCTTAACTCTCTGGGCCTCTTCGTTTAGGGGTCACACTCGCGGTCAAAAGTGACTGAAGCCTTGAAATGTAACTTATTTTTTTCAGTGTAATACATTTTTCAAAATCAGTGTAATACATTTTTGTTTAATAATATTTTTGTATTATTATTTAGAATTTTGAGGGGATTTTATGATACTATGCAATATTTATACAATTCTAATGAGCTGTTTTTTCTATTAGAATTTATATATTTTTATGTATTTATAATTTTTCAATAAATGCAATATTTCATGTTAAAACAGAGTGAAAACATTTAAAATCAATTTTTTGAAGTGAGAATTGTGCCATCTGGTGGCATAAAAAAAAAACGTGTGTAATGTCATGTAAACTCATATACAGAGGCCTTTGGATTCCCATTGTTTTCTAGACATAATTTCTTCATTTTATTAGGTTTTACTTTTAGATATATATTTAGACATTCTAAAAAGACTACTTTTTGTCAAGGTTTAGATATTTTTGGTTAGATAAATATCAGGTTTTGCATTATGATTTCAATCAATCATTGAATATTCTCAAAATTTGAGTTAATTACCAGTTAATTTCTGTGTGTGTGTGTGCGTGGGTGTCTATTTTGCACTCTTGATATTTTAGAGAGTCACCCCTTGATTGCTGTGCACTTTTGTTCTGCACAGTGGCTGATTTGTAGTGTGTACCACCAAGTTTTCGTATTTTTGACCGCCAAGTGTGACTTTTTTTTTGGACCCTTTAACATATCTGAATCATGTCCATGATTTTTGTGTGTGTTCACATAGCTAATGTGACAAAAGTCACCAAGTGTCATCTCATTCCGATGAAGCCACGATTTTTTAAATTTCGAAATATACATTTTTTTGGTCAAAAATGACCGCAGAGGCCCAGAGGGTTAATGGTCTTAAAATAAGCTTCATTTTCAGACGTGTTCTTGAAAGCCTTTAAAATTCACGTCTACGCTGCTTTTATCGAGTTTGTTTTGTAATCTATTAATATAATTGAATCAGGTGTGGCTTCCCGTAGTTCTCTGAAAAAGCTATTAATACGCGCTCTATTTATAGAGCCGTCATCGGAGCGGACGAAGCCTTTTGTGTGGGTTAAAGGTCTCTGTTGTGATTGATTCTCAGCAAAGTCCAGCCGTTTATCTAAACACTGTGAGAGAGAGAGATACAGTAATTCAGCCGAACATGAAGATTGTGTGATTGTTGTTTTGTTAGTGGAACATTAAAGACGTTCAGTAAACATGATCTTCACAGACAGTGACCAAAGACTCACTCAGCCTTTACAAATGATGAAAAAGCAGAATAAAAGCATCATGAAAGTGTCTCAGCATGGCTCATGCACTAGATTTCAAGTCTATTTAAAGTCATACAATGCTTTGTGTGAGGAACACTCATTGAAAATTGTATTATTATTCTTTCACATATACAAACACACATGCACCTCAATTATTGTGACAGGTTTGACATCAAATGTTTTTTATTTTTGTAGTGTTTATTTATTTTTCTGAAGCCAAGCATATTGTACAAACCAGAGTCCATAGGTAACCAAACAAGTCGGGTGTGAAAATGACAGAAAACAAGTTTTTACGTTTAGATATCGTTTCCAGATACATTTTAATGTCATTTTTAAATTGTTCAATCATAGCCATTTTACTTATGAACATAAGAAACAAATATAATAATAAAATAAAAAATAAATAAATATTATTTGTTAGAAACACTTCAACATCACATCAACTTATACAAAATGTAATCATAGCATCCTTTTTTTTGTTGCTTTTTTGCTTTAGGACACTAATAAAGGACTAATGGTTTCAGAGGCTTTGGCTTATGGATTATTGTTATGGTACTTTTTATGATGCTTTTATACATTTTTCTGCCCTTTTTGGAGCTTGACAGACATTACATTTCTTTAACACTCTTTTTATGTTCCACAGAACAAATAACAACATACAAGTTTGAACACAACATAATCATAATAATAATTTCAGAGGAAAGTGACCGGAAGAGATTCAGAGCAGGGCTGCAGAGAGCGATTCATTCAAAACTGAAGCCTATTAAGCAAAAAAATAAAAACTCCTTAATGACTAAATGCAAACTCAACAAGCAGACAAGTGTTAGAATTAGAATTGCAAGAACTAATCAATGGAATTGATCAAAATCAATTCACTCGATAAAGATTATTGGAGTTTGTTTTACTGGAAAATACTAATTTCATTCACCATTTTTCCTTAGAAATACATTTCATTAATGCATTTGGCAGATGCTTTTATCCAAAGCAACTTACACTGCATTTAAGCTATATCTGTATTTTTTAAAATTCAGTTCATCTCTTTTCTCCCTTCATGCAATTGAAATGCATGACTTACATTTATTCATTTGCCAGATGCTTTTATCCAAAACAACATGCATTGCTTTAAAACTATACATTGGATCAGTTCCTGCATTCCCTGGGAATTGAACCCATCACCTTGGCGTTGCAACCATGTCAGAAACACCTATATACACCAGATGCATTTCATTATTGTCATTCATTAACTACACTGAAATAAGTTTATTGAAGAGCTTACTTTGAAACAATTTTTACTAAAAAATTGCTAGTAAATTTTACAAATAATTGAGGAAATGTTAAGTAGATGCTTTTCTCCAAAGCAACTCACATTGCATTTAAGCTATGTTTTTTCCCCCCAGATCATGCATTTAATTTTCATTTGGTAGATGCTTTTATAAAAAGCAATTTGCATTGCATTTAAGGTCTACATTGGATCAGTTCCTGCATTCCCTGGGAATTGAACCCATCACCTTGGCGTTGCAAATACCTTGGTAAATTGTAGAAATTGCAAGTAAATTGCAAAGAAATTGCACAAATATTTACAAAGGAACTGCAAGTAACACATCGAATTAAACATGAAATAGCAGTAGAAAGATTGAAATAGTATTTTCTTGTCAAACATACTCCAGTAGGCTACATGGACTCAAAAAATAATTTTTTACACTATAGGTTCATCGGCATTTTTTATGATTGATTTTTGATCAATTAGTTCTTGCAGTCTTAAATCTAATACTCATCCGGTTGTTCAGTCCAAGTTTAGTCCTAATGGAGTCTTTTTTTTTTCTTGAGAAATCAGCCCTTGACCCAGAATATCTTGTGCTTGTATCAGAATATATTTTGAATGGCCTCATTCTGTGAAATCTGATCATAAACATGTTGCTGATCAAACGTAGGAGCACTTTTCATCTCCTCGCAGCAGATCCCAGTGTCATCCATCAGCGCTTGTATAACAGCAGCTCCTGCAGGATTTAACGTCCTACTGAATCTGCTGACCCGAGGACTGATGGGATGATTTATGCAATTAATAACAACTTAATAACACTGTACACACAAGTTTAAATGAATAGTTCACCCAAAAAACGAAAGCTCCCCATGTTGTTCCAAACCTGCATGACTTTCTTCAGCTAGTTTGAAAGTCAGTGGGGTCCAACCAGTTTATTTTGTCTCTTGTATGAATGACATGATTGTATATTTGCTAAGTCAAAGCTTGTGTTAATAAAGCATAACATTACGTGCAGGTGCATCATATGCATGAAGAGGAAAGATGTCCTGATAGAGAGAGAGAGAGTGTGTGTGTGTGGACGCATGTTGACTGAAGGGGTGTGTGTGTGTGTGTTTTTGGAGCTGATCCTGATTATATTTTCTCGTCTCATGTTGTTCTGTTCTCTTCGCTGGAACTTGGACCTCTTTGCTTCGTTCTGCCTGTAGAACCAATTTAACCGTGTCCAGTGTGACCCAGTTACAGGACCTGAGAGAGACACACACGGCACGCTGTAGCCTACTTACACTAGCCTATATATACCAGCACAGCACGCTCATTCAAAACTTTGCTCTGGAAGTGTGTGTGAAGAGAGATGATGATGTATTTAATGTGTTTGCATTCATCGCTGTCATTCTGAGTGTTTGGAATTAATATTTGCTCAAGCGTCACTGTATTTGAATGCAAATGATATGCACGCTATAGTCAACTAATTGGCTGATTTCAGGTTCGTCTGACTTGTTTCTTTTGGTTTGTTGACATACAATGTGTTCCTGTGTTGATATAGTAGACATCTAGACCTCATGTTGGTGAATTTCCTGCCGTGAACGCAGATGATCAGCGATCTCAGATTCTCCACGTTGAGCTATTTGTGATGCTCGTATATCCCCACACAGATCTGTGGCCCAGAATACTTTACAAGAAAGTAAAATTAGTAGCAGCTCGTCTAAAAACTGAAGCCGATAAAGCCGATGAGGCTCCCGTTCACACCTGCTATTAACATCCGTCTCAGCTGATCTGATCGCAAGTGAACAGCATTAAATACCCAGATACCAGGGAATGTTCTCCGAACGTTGTGGCAGGTTACAAACAAATGTTCTTCCAGCAACATTAATGGAACGTTTGTTCAGAGATCTATTATTCATGGAATGTTTTTCCTGAAACGTTTCAGTTGAACATTCAACTAACATTTTTAAATGTTGCAACATTTGAAACAACTTTTGAAACTTTTTGAGTTCATAAGTTACAACTTTTGAAACATTTAAAAGTAACAGTCTCATAATTGCAAAATGATACAATGGAATGTTCCCGTTAACAGGAAAAAATATTTCTAAAACATAAAAAAAAAAACTGGACTTTTCTTTTTGTACTTCAGCTAGTAATATTAACATTTTATATAGTTGCATCATTAGTCAAGTGACATTTATTTCTGTAGTGCTTTGTATAAGACAGATTATTCTATAACAGCTTCACAGAAATAAACAGAATTTCAAAAATTTTATTTCAGCTGTACAGAAGACAATCGTGTCATTATTCAGGTCAATTCATTTCAAATTTTGTTCTCATTCAACAGTGTCAGTGCAGTTAAAATGATAATATTACTGAGTATTAATGGTAATATTTAATTTAATTTATTAATTGTAAAAAACATTATAATATTAACATATAAAAAAAAATGTTTTTTTATTTTACTTAAAATATTTAATGCCTTGGCATATCTAGAAATGTATATTCATTATAAAAAAGTTGTATTATATTCAATATAAAAATTATTTTTTTCAAATATAAAAGAAAATTTTTTACTTACAATTTCCACACGATAATATATTTCACATCTTGGCATATCTAGAAAAATGTATATCCGTTATAAAAATGCCAATGGCGTTTTAACATTTGATTTCCTTAGAAACCGTGAGAATCTTGGGTTTTAGCTATTTTAGAGCTTGGTTTTGTCTTGTTTTAGTCTTCTTGAGGCCCTCTAGTGGGTGTCAGAGCCCTAGTTGAGAACCACTGAATCATTACAGTGTGTATGTGGCCAAAAAGAGATGAAACTGCGTGTGAGTCGTGTTGTGTTTAATAGCTCTGTGCGGTCTACATGCCTTCAGTACTGATGTAACAGAGAAAAGGGAAGAAACTGAAGCACAGAGAGGAAGATCATGAGCACTAGGAGGGGTTCGAGAACGAGCGCTGATCTCTCCGGGATGGAGACTGAGCTACATTTTACACGCGGAGAGAAACGAGTTTCCCTCAGGGACGTGTGCGCGCGTGCACACACACACACACACACACACACACACACACTCTGAGACAGAGCGAGACTGAAGTACTTCAGTGGAAGTGAAGCGACTGAGGGACACAGATGCATCAACATCAGTGACACAGAACCCAACGACATGCAGGATTTAACATTAGGTATGTGACTAACAGAACTGTGTGTGTGTGAAACTGTGTCATTGTTTGTCAGGCATTAAGAGACCACGAGTACAATCTTAAAACCATTTTCTCCCTAAAGAGAAAATTTGCTTCATTTGCTCAGAGACTAAATGAAATATTAACAGACGAGTCTATGGCTGTTGTACAGGAGAGTGTAGAGATATAAAATCATAAAATGTCTTGAGCTCATCCCTGCTAACAAGGAATGTTTTCACAACCTTCAGTAAATGTTTTTAAACAATTATATAAATGTTAGGACAACGTGTTTATGGAACATTCTTGTACTTTAATAATATTTGATACATGTTCTTATCATGTTGAGAGAAAATGTTCTTAGAACAAAGAGTGTCTTGATGTTATTTGCACTTGTTGAACATTCTTATAACTTTGAGAACATTCTCAAAATGTCCTTGTTATTTGTACTTGAACGTCCTAAGAATAATTTTTGTAACCTTTAAATAATGTTAAAATCATGACAAGAAAACTGGACATTTTAGGTTCAAATAACATTTTGGGTGAACAGGTTAGTAGAATGTTGTATGAAATCTTTTTGTAACCTTTAAATAACAAAATTGGACATTTCAGTGGTTTAGAAACATTTCAAAACAATGTTCCCGCAATGCTTTCATAATCTAAGCGTTCTCCCTGGGGTATTGAGATCTCTGAGTTTTGATTGCATACATACACATCTGAGCAGAGTTTGAGACACTGAGATTTAAACTCTAGAGACACATGAACTTACTAGATTTAAAAAAACAAAAACAGGATAAATATTTGAGAAGCTAGAGATTTAAAGGTCAATGTGAGGCAACTCATGTGACTTCCGTAATGTGATGATTAGGGCTGAACAATAATTCAATATCAATATGTATCGCGATATAATGTTTTTCAATAACGGTGATATGATTTTTAAACACATTTCTGATATTTCGATATACATTACCAGTGTTTCCCATACATTGATTTACTGAAGGGAACCGACTGTCTTCAGAATAGTTTAGATGGCATTTTTATCTGATAAATTAGCGTTCATGAGCGGAGCTGCTGTGTTTACAGCCGTTACCGGAGAAACCGCTAGTTCTGCCGCTCTCACAGCGCCTCCTGCTGGCAGACAAGCAGTGTGCATTTTCAATAATAAACCCGTCTCCAGCAACATGCTTTTGTTGTTGCTCTATTTTTGTGTTTTCTGAAGCAACTCGGAACATGTTTCATACTCGTTATCCTGGTTAATGCACGTTTCAATCTATAAGAATAATCAGCCTACACTACAGTCAAAGGTTTTTGAACTGCAAGATTTTTAATGTTTCTTAACGAAGTCTCTTCTGCTCACCAAACCTGCATTTATTTGATCCAAAATGCACCAAAAGCAGTAACATTTTGAAGTATTGTTACTATTTAAAATAACTGCTTTCTATTGGAATATATTTTAAAATGTAATTTATTCATGTGATCAAAGCTGTATTTTCAGCATCATTCCTCCAGTCTTCAGTGTCACATGATCTTCAGAAATCATTTTAATACGCTGATTATCAATATTTAAAACAGTTGAGTAAATTTTTTCAGGATTCTTTGATGAATAGAAAGATCCAAAGATCAGCATTTATCTGAAATAAAAAGGTTTTGTAACATTATACACTATTCCATTCAAAAACTCTTTTTAAAATTTATATTATAGAAATTATTACTTTCATTTAGCAAGGATGTTTTAAATTGATAAAGTGATGATAAAGACATTTATAATGTTACAAAAGATTTCTATCACAGCTTTGAAATCACAGGAATAAATTATATTTTTAAATAGTAAAAATATTTCAAAATTGTACCGTTTTTGCTGTATTTTGGATCAAATAAATGCAGGCTTGGTGAGAAGAGAATTCTTTAAAAAACATAAAAAATCTTACTGTTCAAAAACTTTTGATTGGCCTATAGTTTGAAGTAAAAAATATTAATATTAGTAAGGAGAGTCTGAGATTTATTTGACAGTGATTTCACATTTCTTGTTTGTATGAAGTCTAAATACCAATAAAAGGTGAACATTTATTTATTTGTGCCATTTTTTTCCTAAAATATTATATAGTTTTATAGGAGTAGGTTTCAAATTAATTTTTCATAAGTTTGTAGGTACAGACATCTGTTGTGGCCGTTCTTGGCCATTTTTATGAGGCTTTTTTAATAGTGTTCATATCGATATCGGAATTATATCGTATCGACCGAAATTAATAAATATATCGTGATATAAATTTTGGCCATATCGTCCAGGCCTATGAACGTCCATGTCATTCTGGATTGAAACGACAACAACAACTGGAATGAAGGAAGTAAATGAGTTTGTTTTGATGTCACGTGACTCACATTGTTCTCTGTTTAATCTCATTGTCTTGGACGAAATGTGAGATGAGGGACGTAGGAGGCAGTAAACACTGAAAGGCTTGTGTTTCTGCTGCACACAGAGCTTTCAGTGTCTCAAAACAATGAAAACCACGCCGTCCTGCAGCATGATGTTTAGCTGAAAACACTGAAGGAGATCGGTGTAGTTCAGGAAGTGATCTGGATCAGTGATCCTGCAGAAAGCTGCATGATGCATTTGGCCAAAGCAGCACCATAGGGTTTCCAAACACTGAACATCAACCAGGTTACTTTTGCATTTATTCATTTATGCAAAGTGACTTACAAATGAAGAACAAGCCATTATTTATAGTGCACGATGACGAGATTAAAGAATAAACTAGATTAGTACACAAACCGGAGCAGAAGCGGAAGCTACAGATTCATTTTTCATATTTAAATAGGAGTCGTTGTAGTTAGTTTAGTGCTCCTGTCTTCAGCTGTTTGAAGGTTATGATGGTCTAAAATGGTTATATGGAGGTTGGAGTTCATTCCACCGCAGAGGAACAGAGATGGTGAAGGGTCTGGAAAAGTACTTTATGCCTCATTGTGAACGAACAAACACCTGTAAGAATGTTCCAGTTCTGAAAATCATAGTCTTACATTTGATGCTTGAAGTTCAGTAGCCAGATTAAGATGTACGTAACAAAATTACTAGGGAGAATGATTCATATTTTATTAGATTCAGTGTAAATGATGACTGATTATGACAGAAAGGTCGTGTAAAGACAGTAGTGATTCGTTACTTAATGATTCAGTTTTTTTGAATGAATCGGGTCAATCAAGTCAATGACTCAGTGAGCCATTCATAAAGAATATTTAAGTAAGTGCTGATAGAACGCTGATGGGAATATTGCTTTAGAATAAATTATATTGAGACAACAACAGCAACAAAAAAATCTATTTTTCTTTCCGGACCAGCAACGTCTTTACTTGGACAAGTGAATGACCGATTGTCTGAAGTACAAGCACATGTGAAGATTATAAAGGCAGGGTAGATGATTTGGTTCAGAAAAATGTTTTATGCCGGTTGAAAGTCTCTTCACATCCCAACAGCAATCATTAAGATAAGTGCTCTAAATGTATTTATATGCGTTTGTATCATCTGTGGAAGGCGTAGGACCATAAAATGTTCGTTCAGTCAGATTCCTCAATCCCGAGGGCTAAGATAGGCTGTCCTACCTGCCTGTCAACGTATGCATTTACATACATGATACACCATCAGCACGGTCCACTACGCTACTGCAGACCGAGCGAGAATGGAAGGTGTTGCTACTGTAATATTCTGCGCTTTGTACTGTAATGTTTTCTCACCGCTGAATGAGACAGGAGCTAATCTGACAGCGTTGATGCCGTCTCTCATCGTGTGGCTGGTTATCCTGTGCACGGTCATGTGCTTTGGAGAAGGCGTGGCTTTGGAGAGTGATTTGCAGGGAGGGTGGGATCTTATGCTTTCAAAGCTAGCTTGCTATTGATAGCCTCTCCAGAATCGCCAGCCCTACCTTTAATGATTCAGCATATTTGAATGAATCGGGTGAGTCAATGACTACGTTAACATGTTAACAGTTATTTACCTTATTCTAAATAAGACAATATTATGATTAAGGTGTTAACATGAGTTGCTTTTAGAATATGCCTTTCATGTTCCTGTTTTACATGTTATAGTATAGATGGATTAATGGCACACGTCATTACGTCCCCACGCAATGCCATCCGACGTCCAACTTAGAATTTCACATATAAACATATAGTTTGTCTTCGTTATGATGCCATATACAGTTTTGGGTGTTTCACTTTTAATTTGACGAAAGCTTCAAGTGCAGTTAATTATTTCTCATGCTATATGTGCAAACAGACGATGGCGGTATTGAAGCTCTTTTGTTTGCCGTCAAACGGTTGAGCACTGCCGTGTGTGTATCCTGTCGCAAAATGCTGCGAAAAGTCCTACACGACGGTAATAGTGTGATTAATAATCTGTACTGCACTTCAATAATGCGACTAAAATAGGAATACTCCACGTGTCTTTATTTGGTTTGTGTTTACTTCGAGTATGACTTTAGCCGGATTAAGGGAATCAAAAATCTGTTTACATGGTAGATTCTTAATCAGAGTATTGTCTTAATTTTAAAATCGGAATATTGTTGTCCATGTAAACGTACTGATTGATTCAGTGAGCCATTCATAAAGAATATTTATGGAAGAGCTGATAGAATTCTGATGGGAATATTGCTTCAGAATAAATTACATTTACACCACACAAATGATAAAATAATTCCAGACAAGCAACTTTTTTTTACGTGGACAAATGAATGACCTATTTAGCACATGTGAAGGCTTAATGTTGAGCCCTGCATTAGTGCACATGCTTGACCTTAACTTGCTCTACCTCTGAAATGACTTTCTAGGCCGGGCAGGCTGTTTGTTAAATGGCAAATGTCTAATTTGAAGAAATCATAATCAGTATGAACAGCCCAACTGGCTCAGACTAAAATGGACTAATGACTAAACTAATGATTTTGGGCTGTATCTGCCCATCTGTCTTTGTAAGAAGCATTTGAAACTTGTTTAACCTGTTTAAAAACAGTCATTTCTGTCATGGCAGCATGGTGATATAATTGATAACGTTAATGTGTTTGGTTTTAGCAGAATAGATCTGCTACGCAAGTACTGAGACTTACTAAGACTTGCCAATACATCCACAGACATGGAAATACTGCTGCTGCACATATAACATATGAAATAACTCTACTATATGTCAAATAGCCTGAAGCAGATCTATACAGGTGGAGCTGGGGAGGTGGAGGGTTTCTCAAGCGTGTTAAGCAGCAAGCTCATTGGCTGCTGATGTGAAAAGAACCCAATCAGCTGTGCCATGTGAATAATGATGTTAGTATATCAGATTGAGTTATGGCCTATCAGCCTGTGCAGTCTAGGGTTTCATGACAGAGCTGTGTATTAATTGTGCAGCTCCGAAATGGGCTGCGATTGCGGTTTCTTCAACATTCTGGTTAAAGCAAAGGAAACACACAGATGTTATGAACGGTTATTTAATCAGCTTTAGTGACTGTATTGTTTTAAACTGTCAAGGCAGATCAAACCGTGATTAATTTCTCTAATCTAGATTAGTCCCATATGCTGCATGAATCCTGATGAGAAGACCAGCAGGACTGTTGTTTTGAATGAGTCTACACCAGGGTTCCTCAAAGAAAAATGTTTGGCCTGTGCGAATTTCAAATAATGTGGCATGAAAATTCTAACGCAGCATCAAACAGTGACAAAATACAATAGAACCCATTATAATCAGCGATGCTGTCAGTACTGGATGCAGCGCACATGGCATGACAAATGTTGTGTCCGGTGTAAAACACGGCAAGTGTGATGAAAAGAATAGTGGAGATGGAAAACAGACGATTCGAAATGTGAATAAACGGAACAATTTTGAGTGAGTGAGTGATACCATCTTTGTTATGGAATACAAGTGTTGTTCACATTGAGTTAACAATTTTAACGTACCACAAGTTTGCTTTAATTCATTTTGAAGATCTGAGGTAAAATATCTATTGTTGCTTTCAGTATGGCTATAAAGGTCACGCAAAATAATATTCAAACTCAGATTAGAAACTTGTAACATTGAATAAATCACATAATCATTACCGGAGTAATGATGTACCGAGTAATCATCACTGTCATAGTTTGTATGTTGTTCCAGCCGCGACGTCGCAGAAAATAGAAACGGTTTCGAAAATAGAATTCCCAGTCGCTTGCAGCTGTCGCGGGTGGATAGGACAAAAACCAGTGTTGGGTAAAAAGTTACTTTTAAAAGTAATGCATTACAATATTGCGTTACTCGTGCATAATTACGTTACTTAGTTACTTTTTATGGAAAGTAATGCGTTACGTTAAGTTCTATTTTTGGTAAATGTAAAAGCCCTGTCACAACAAAAAGTGAAATGAATAAACCTCAGGCTGAAGGAAAAGTAAACGTCTGTACAGCAGAATGCAGAAGAAAGTTCAACACTCGTCAGCCATAAAAAAAAATGAAGCACAAATGGTAAAGTAATTTTTGCTTATTAGTATGATTGAATTTGATAATCAAAGCTCAGCAGCAAAGACATCGGTTAATAAAATGGGATTAAATACATAAAGGATATTTGCGTTATTAACCATTTACGTTTTGCAGATTTGCGTCATATTCTGAGTTTGCATTTCACCGTTCTTTATTCCTTTGGAAGTATACTGAATCTGTTTTTGTGCAGGTGAGAGGAGTAAATGCATGCTCGCATAGAGCTAATCATACAAGTCATCATGTTACTTGTAATGCATTAACCTCAACACTGGCAAAAACTACATGGAAAAAGATACATTTTATCACGTCGCGTCTGGTTGGGACACGGTGTTACAGTTTGAGTATAAAAATATTAATGCTGACAGATCTAATCATTGGAATCTGCAATTAGGGAGAGTGGAGAGAATAGATCCAGATGAGCAGGAACAGTTGACCTGCATGGCATTTTTTGTTTGTTCATTGTTTTTTTTTATATATTTAACAGGCAAAGTTCTTTAGGTAGGTTTCTCTATTTGAATACAAAAATGTTCATAATTGTTTGAATAAAACCGACTACTAGGGGGAAAAATCTGAATATTTATCTCGTGACTCTTAACAACAACAACAACAACAAGCAGCAAACATTTTGGTCCTAACATGGTCAGTGGCCCTTGGCTTGGTATTGTTGGCAGAATTGAACCCTCAGTGAAAACTGAGGAACCCTGGTCTCCACCACCGTTACCACACACTCCACCTCCGTTATGATGCTCATGGTTTCTCTTCTTCTCCGTGCAGGTTTTCTGAGTTCGCGTGTCATCGGTCATGGCGCTGGTCCAGTCTCTGCCCGTGTCCATTGACCATCCGGGACCAGGCCTGGACCCCCGTCTCCATCCCGCCTCGCCTCCTCTGATGGGAGCGATGGGTGCCGTCAGCAGCATGATGCAGAGTCACGTCATTTATCCTGACCGCGCAAACATAGAGGTCAGCACCAGATTCCGCAAGGGCACGCCGGGCTCCGGACGCCTGCTGTCCGAAACCTCACAGGGAAGTCGGACTCCGTCCAGCAAGAGGAGGAACGTCGCCGGCAGAGCCAAGGACTTCGGTGCTCGCTCATATTCACATGAGGACTTGATAAGAGACTGGAACGATAATCATTTGTATGTGGGTTCGACTTGTGTGGACGGTCCTCCGAGACTGGTTGCAGTGTCTGGACAATTAGAAAGAGTGAGTACAGGATTACAGATGAATAAAATAAATTGAATTAATTAAATGTAATAAAATTTAAAATATTAGAAGATAGATGCATCATGATTTCTGATGTTCGTTTCTCTCAGAACGTTCAGCAGGCCATAATTAGACCCACTGCCTTCAAACCCGTGGTCCCTAGGAGCCGTAACGGCGTGCAGTATCTGTCCCCGCGGCTCGGCGCCGGTCTGTCGGGAAGCCAAGGAAACCTCAGCATGTGTTCTCCAGAAGACGAAGACATCTCGCCCGTGACGACGGAACGGCGCAGCTCTTACAGCGGCGCTCGCAACGCTTTGTTCAGCCAGTCGTTTACGATGACGGACACGGCGCGCAACTCCTTAACCAACCTGCCGGCGTATAACGGGCCGAGCCAGAGCGAGGCGAGCAAACATCACGGACACTCCAACTCCGACAGCGGCCGCTCCTCGTCCAGCAAGAGCACGGGCTCCCTGAGCGGCCACGGCCCCCTGCTGACCGACCCACTGTCCCCGCCGCCCATCGAGACCTACGAGGCCATCGTCAGAGACCTGGAGGGCAAACTGAGGGAGCGAGACCTGGAGCTGCAGCAGCTCGGGGAAAACCTGGACGAGAACGAAGCAGCCATCTGTCAGGTGTGTGAGAGGCATGCTTCATCTCGACTTGAAGGGTTAGTTCACCCAAAAATTACAATTCTGTCATTAATTACTCACCCTTCATGTCGTTCCAAACCTGTAAGACCTTCGTTCATCTTCAGAACACAAATTAAGTTATTTTTGATGAAATCCGAGAGCTCTCTGACCCTCCATAGACAGCAATGCAACTGAAATGTTCCCAGGTAATTAATGACAGAATTATCATCTTTGGGTGAACTAACCCTTTAACAGGCCTTTAACATACAAACCAAAAATTGCACGCTAATTTTTAGCAGATGCTAAACTTTGTGTGTGTTTGTGCAGGTGTACGAGGAGCGTCAGAAGCGCACGGAGCTGGAGATGGAGGAGTTCAGACAGACATGTGCGGCTAAGATGCAGAAGGCGTCTCATAAAGCGCAGCGCGAGCAGCAGCTCCTGCAGCTCCAGGTGTTTCAGCTGCAGCAGGAGAAGAAGCAGCAGCAGGAGGACATGACGCAGCTCCTGCAGGAGCGCCAGAGGCTCGAGGAGCGCTGCGCCTCCTACGAACGAGAGCACACGCAGCTGGGGCCCAGACTGGAGGAGACCAAGTGGGAGGTGAGGAGTCACAGGATATTAGAGATAATATTAAAATATATCAATATTTCTGGTATTTATTGCGATAACGATATCAATGACGATAATTCAGGGAATCCTGTTTCTTTAGAGAAAAGCATTATCTTTCCTATTTTTATCCAAAATTAGGGTGTTGTGAGCGTTACTGCGTACACACGTAATATAATGACTTTTTAATTCATACTGGAAGCTGGAGGGCGCTCTTGCGCAGAAACTACACATATGCATCGCAGAAGTAATAGCACTGACAACGCTCCAGGAAATCCCTAATATGGACAAAGGTATCCAGTTATCGCTGATTAAAATGCAGATAGAGAAATTTTAATTGAGGAAACTTGAAGAAAATAAACATACAATTGTGAAAATATATGGTTTGTGTTCTTAAAGCAATCTTGCGTATTTTTATTAGGATAAAGTATATTTATAATAGAAATGCACTGATCGACCGGCTAGGGACCGGAATTAGGTACGCAACATTGCCTGATGAACTGCCTGAGGAATAAGAAATAAACAATATCAATATAAGAAAATATTAAGATTGACTTCCCATGGCATGTTGAATTAGAACATAAATCATATAAAATACAGTACATAGATATATTGTAAACAAGTAATACTTTATTGCATCAACTTTCCATAGATGATAGCACAAAAGACCATTTCACAAAAATAAATATACAAGCAAACAAACAAATAAATAAACCTTATGACTGAGCATGACCCGGGGCTCTACTAAAACGGTTCACACTTCAACCTACTACACAGAGTACGCTGTAGTTCACCGACAAGCTACGCAAAAAAATGTTTTTTTTTAAATTTTATACATATATATATATATAAATAAAATCACGCAGTTATGAAATCGTTCTGCGATAATGACAGCTGTTTGCATAGCTTCTCAGTGAACTACGGCTCTGTGTAGTAAACGCTGCTCCATCTGAAAGCATGTGAAAATACCACATTTAATAACATATTTACTCCAAACTCACTTCATAACGTCAGTCGAGTGTTTGAAATAAATCCTTCTGTGAGATGATGTGGCTTCTTACACAGAATAAGGCACGCAACATATTTCATAGTATTTAAGCAGTGATAAAGGTTATGTCGATTAGCATTGCATTAATATATGTGTCCCTGCAGCACAAAAGCAGTGTTAAGTCGCTGGGGGATATTTGTAGCAATAGCCAACAATACATTGCATGGGTCACAATTATACATTTTTCTTTTATGCCAAAAATCATTAGGATATTAAGTAAAGATCATGTTCCATGAAGATATTTAGTAAGTTTCTTACCGTAAATATATCAAAACTTAATGTTTGATTAGTAATATGCATTGCTAAGAACTTCATTTGAACAACTTTAAAGATGATTTTCTCAATATTTAGATTTTTTTGCACCCTCAGATTCCAGATTTTCAAATATTGTATCTCAGCCAAATATTGTCTTATCCTAACAAACCATACATCAATGGAAAGCTTTAAAAAAAAATTGACACGTAAGACTGCTTTTGTGGTCCAGGCTCACATATTATAATGAAAATTCTAATAATAAGAACTCAGATAAATCATATATTGTCGTAGTCCTGTGTTTATTAGTCGCGCTGAATCACTGAAAGCAGTTAAATCTTGTTTATTCAGCTAACGCTATAGGGATTTCTTCTGGAGATTTACTACTGATCACAGAACCGTGCTTCACTGACAAGATGTGATTGTGATTTCAATGCGATTTATCGTACAGCACTAGGTTCTAAACTTGTTGCGTCTCTCTCAGGTGTGTCAGAAGTCTGGAGAGATCTCACTGCTGAAGCAGCAGCTGAAGGACCTGCAGGCCGATCTGGCGCAGCGCGTCGGTGAGCTGGTGACGCTACGAGGACAGCTGCGAGAGGTTCGAGCCGAGCTGCAGACGTGTCAGAGTCAGCTGCAGGAGGTGCACACAGCCTCACACACACGGACGCTGGAGCTTGAGGTCTGCGAGAATGAACTGCAGCGCCGCAAGAGCGAGAACGAGCTGCTCCGGGACAAAATAAGCCATCTGGAAGACCTTAGCGCCTCGCGTGCCGACGACAGCGAGGAACTGAAAGCCTCAAAGCAGCAGATCGATCGTCTGAAGGCGGAGCTCGCTTACGAACGCCAGCACTCCTCCGATCAGACGTCTGTGTTCAAGAGCGAGAGAAAGAGCTGGGAGGAGGAGAAGGATAAAGTGATTCGATATCAGACACAGCTGCAGCAGAACTACGTGCAGATGTACAAAAGGAACCGAGATCTGGAGCGATCGCTCCGTCAGCTCAGCCTCGAGCTGGAGTCCCGAGAACAGGACGACGACAGCAGCGGAAACGAAGTCACGTTCGACGACATCGCTGCGACCGAGATCTGAAACAAGTAATCGTCTACTGCCGCACTCTTTTCAGATTGTGCTCTGCGTAAAATGCAACTAAGTTCTGTTCTCAAATAGTGCCGTCAAACAATTAATCGCATCCAAAATAACTTTGTGTATGAAATGTGCGTGTGCTGTGAATATTTATATAAATAAACACACATGCAGTATATATTTTAAAAATATTTTCATGTATATATTTATATTCATTTAATTTCTATTATATATATATAAATATATTTAATATATAAACATTTTTCTTAAATGTGACCCTGGAGCACAAAAGCAGTCATAAAGGTCAATCTTATGAAATTGAGAGTTATGCATCATCTGAAAGCTGAATAAATAATCTTTCCATTGATGTATGGTTTGTTAGGATAGAACAATATTAGAAAATCTGGAATCTGAGGGTGCAAAAAAATCTAACTATTGAGAAAATCATCTTTAAAGTTGTTCAAATGAAGTTCTTAGCAATGCATATTACTAATCAAACATTAAGTTTTGATATATTTACGGTAGGAGATTTACAAAATATCTTCATGGAACATGATCTTTACTTAATATCCTAATGATTTTTGGCATAAAAGAGAAATGTATAATTGTGACCCATACAATGTATTGTTGGCTATTGCTACAAATATCCCCCAGCGACTTAACACTGCTTCTGTGCTGCAGGGACACACACACACACACACACACACACATATATTACGTAAACAAAAACTTATTTAGGATGTGATTAATAGCGATTAATCATTTGACAAAACCATTCTCAAATCGGAGAAAGGGGCCGTTCACACAGAACGCGTTTTTGACACATGGGCAGTGGAACGGGGAAAACGTGTTTTTTGATAGTTGAACAACTTAAGTCAAGCGCTGCATTTTTAGAAGGCCATTTTATGCATGGATCGCTGCAAACGCATCTGTCTTGCATAGAAAAACAATGTAATATTACAGTGGAATGGCAAAACGCGTTCTGTGTGAACTGCCCTTAATCTACTGCAGACGGCACAGAGTTCAATGCTGTTTTTAAGTACGCTACATCATTTATGTGGCCCAATAATTGGTGCAACTTCATTAAATTGACTGTCATTTTGGGCACACAGTTTGTAAACTCACAGAAGTGCACTTTTGTGTCATTAGCTACGTTTCCATCCAATGTTGCGAATTAATCTTGGAATATCACATAAAATTTGAGAAAGCGCCTTTGTTTTGGTGCAAGTAAATCAGTCTTAAAATGCTAAAAAGGGAAGCTGAGGCTGTTTTTTCCTACACAAGTTATCTGCGCATCAGAGTGAAACGTTGTCATGTTATGTTGCGTTCGGGTGCCTGACGTTTGGTGCACAATCATGCGAGACAATTCTAGGAGGAATTATACCAAATCATTTTGAGACTTTGGCTCATATGACGGTGTTTTGGTGCCATGTAAAAAAAATAAAAACTTAAAAATGAACATTGTGGAAATATAAATAGGTCACAGCACTGTAAGATTTAAGTCATAAAATTGAGAATAAAGTCAAAATGACCAGAACTAAGTCCTAGCAATACAAGAATAAAGTCACAGAAGTATGAGATTATATATTTTGAAAATAGTTAAAATTATGAGAATAGTTGTAGCTCAATACAAAAATAAAGGCATAAAAGTCATAATATTTTGAAAATAAAGTCATAGTATTGAGACTGAAGTTTATATATTTTGAAGTCAAAATGACGAGACTAAAGTTGTAGTAATGTGAGATTAAAGTGGCAATATTTTGAGAATAAAGTCAAAATGACCAGATTAAAGTCATAATATTTTGAAAATGAAGTTTAAATTGAGAGAAATAAAATTGAGAGAAACAACACCGCTCCGGTAGCTTCTATGTGAGAAATTCACTGTGTTTTATTTTTTTGAATGTGGCAGTAAAACATTGTTGTAGGCTCAGATATTTCAGAACAACTGAAACAGTATTTGGGATGGTGTGTGATGAGATCGGTCCACTGGTTAGTCCAGTTATCATCCAATTAACACGCCCGGACAAATTCATGTGTTTGATGCACATTCAGGAATTGATTCTGTAAACGCGTTTCCATCATAGTTTAAGCACACGTTTTCGTGCCAAAAAATAAAAATGTGTCCATCTCAATCGAGCTCATATGTGTCTTTAATGCACATTTTAATATTTTGTGCATCTTGGCTTTTCCATCCACCAGTTTTTTATGCGATATCCCAAAATTCTCTGCACATCAGCATCGAGTCTCACATAAACAAAGAAGTCCAGAAGCACAGCTGTCCTGCGATCACATCGTGTCAGAATTACTGTAATTGAGCGTCTGATTAGTAAACGCTGCTCATGTCTTTGCTGAACGCATAATTACAAAGTTAGAAACTCATGTAAAAAATAAAATGATTCTGTTCTTCAATAGTGCATTTATGAAGTATTCTGCTCTCATCAACAGCAACAAAGCTGCATCCGTATTGGTGTTCAATAATAATCCATAACTCGAATCCTTTCAGAGTGGGAGGACATGAGCAGCAGTAATTCTGGCAGGAGCTGAACGCGGCACTATTAAACACTAATGTGAGGAATAGAAACTCTTCTTTCAAAAAAGCTATTGACTGTTATATTAGTACCAAAATAAACCCATTACTGCACACATACGCTCACATAATACTGAACAATATAGATAGACGCGTACATATAAAAGCCACTGTGACTAGACCAAAGCGTTGCTTGTATCTCGTGGGTGATTGTGGTGGTGGTGTCATTTTTTAATTAACAGTATTTGTATGAAGCCAATGCATTGTATATTATTCGTGCTGCATATTTAATGTTCCTATGAGCCGTTTGTAATTAAACACCTGCAATGACTCACATTCACTGGTATTTTATTCAGTATTTATGTTCTTAATCGGCCGCAGCAAATATTTCTGACTACTGATCTTTGTAATAACTCAAGTGTCACCAGAGCAATTAAACCAGGATTTATTCTAATAAAAAAAAAAAAAACATTAGTGAAAGTTGTGTTTGTTAAGTTAGATAATTGTTAGGACAAACCGTTCTTAAAGTAATGTTTATGGAATGATTTTAGAACTTTAATATGTTTGATATATTCTCATAACGTTAAGAAAACATTGAGATTATTCTCAAAATGTTCTTGTTCTTTGTACGTTCTAAGAAACGTTTTTGTAACGCTCTTAGAATATTAAAAATAAACGTTCAAATGTTGTTTTGGGGTAAAAAACTAATTAGAATGTTTAGAGAAACATTTTTGTAACACTTGGATAACACTCTTAGAATATTGAGAAACTTTCAAATGATGAAACATTTTGGGTAAAAATTTAGGTTGTAAAAAACATTTGTATAACCTTTAAATAATGTCATAAACTGGACATTTTCATGTTCTGAGAAAGTTAAAAATATATGTTTAAATGTCATATTTCGGTAAAAATAAAGTTAGTAGAATGTTGCATGAAATGTTTTCGTAATCTTTAAATAATGTTCTAACCACAGCAAGAAAACTGGACATTTTAACATTCATAAAACATTAAAAATAAACATTAAAATAACATTTAGGTAGAACAGAAGCAAGTAAGAAACATTTTTGTAACCTTTAAATAATGTTATAATCATGACAAGAAAACTGGACATTTTACAATCTTTCAAATTATATTTTGGGTAAAAAATATAGTACAATGTTGTAAGAATCGCTTTTGTAACCTTTTAAAGAACGTTCTATTAACATCAGGAAAACTGGACATTTTAAAATATTACAAATAAACATTCAAATAATGTTATATTTTGGGTGAAAACCTAGAATACTGCAAGAAACACTTCTGAAACCTTTAAATAACTTTCTAACCACGACAAGAAGACTGGACATTTCTACGTTTTAGAAACACTTCAAAACAACGTTCCCACAATATTATAATCTAAATTTGATAAGCTAAGGTGAGTTTATTTTCCTGACATGATTCCAGAACAATCTGTAGAATGTCGCTGAGTTCGTGGCTGTTCATCAAGCGTGTTTTAAGAGTCGCTGTGTTTTCGAGAGAGTGGCGAGTCACAGAGTTCGTTCTTCACTCTAGAATGATAAATCGGGTGAGTGTGTAATACATACGGTGAGGCACGTGTCATGAGACTCTGGGCTCTCTGGGAACTTTGACCACGAGCTCCATGGGGTTGATGTTCTTGTTACCGAAGGCCTGTCGAATGATCTCCACAGCGTCCCGATGGGTGACGGCCTGCAGAGAGACGCCGTCCACCGACACCAGCTCAAAACCAGCCTGAGACACACAGAGCAGATCCACTGACTCGCACTGAACCACACACACACACACTCAGATCAACAGGGCTTCGTCTGTTACCCGCAGAGCATCGCTAGCAGACGCAGCTCCTCCTGGGAAAATCCTCTCGATCTTCACCACAGGCTGAACCCGCGACTCTGATCCTCCGGATACACTGATCCCTGCTCTCACACACACACACACACACACACACACACACACACACACACACACACATCACTGCACATCATTATTTACATCCTTAATCAGATTAGACTGTACACATTAGAATTGTGATGAAACGGAAGCAGCAACCCATATGTGACCCTGGAGCACAAAACCAGTCATAAGGGCCAATTTTGTGAAATTGAGATGTATGCATCAGCTGAAAGCAGAATAAATAATATTTCCATTGATGTATGGTTTGTTAGGATAGAACAATATTTGTCTGAGATATAACTATTTGAAAATCTGGAATCTGAGGGTGCAAAAAAATCTAAATATTGAGAAAATCATCTTTAAAGTTGTCCAAATGAAGTTCTTAGCAATGCATATTACTAATCAAACATTAAGTTTTGATATATTTACGGTAGGAGATTTACTAAATATCTTCATGGAACATGATCTCTACTTAATATCCTAATGATTTTTGTCATAAAAGAGAAATGTATAATTGTGACCCATACAATGTATTGTTGGCTATTGCTACAAATATCCCCCAGCGACTTAACACTGCTTCTGTGCTGCAGGGTCACATATTGTGAAGAACATCCAAGTGAAACAGCTTAGATGTGCTACCAGTTGACTCAATTTTTAGATATTACTGGAAGATCCAGTTAAGACATTTTTATTAAACTAGGCCCGTGTACTGAACGCACGTGTACCGAACAAATTCAATATTTTTCAGGAAATTCAGAAAATAAATGCCGCTTTGGCGCGACAGATCTCTGTATAAACACTTCAGTTCTAACAGCATCCCTTCTTCTTTACTAGTAGCTATAACGTGAAATAAACATGAATGAACATCTCACGCCTCACGTAACTGCTCAGTGTTTCGCTCGCGGAAGGAGATTAAACCGGCTTGTAAATAAAGCGTCACGTAGCATTTCATCTACCTCAGGCAAGTCATCAGTTGCTAGAGAAATCAAGTCTATTAGACTAGGCTATATACTCGTATTTTGCTTTATCTGTTAGTGGTGTCTTAATCTTGTAGTGTATATTTAAATAAATCTTTTATGAAAATGATTATATTTCAACAACAACAACAAATAGAAATTGTAGACTATAATTTAGAAGTTAATTTAAAAACTGCATTGAGTGCAATTTACACGTTTGCATACAATTTTATTTCGAGTGTTGATTAATTAGTTAAAAATAATAATTAAATTTAAGTTTGGGCTCTGTTGTTAATTGTAACCTTATAGTAATGTAAAAGGGCTCGCTATAGTTTGCAGAAGCTGAAGCAGATTTTTATTTTTCCTCTATATTTTTTTAATTTTATTTTATGAGGTAGATTTGTAAAAATATTAAAGAAAAAAAAGTAAATAAATTTCTCTGAGAAAAATAAATGTAAATATTTTCAAATATAATCTTTATAAATAATTTTCTACATTTCCATTAATAAAAATATTTAGTTTCAATATGAATTTAGATTTTCACAACCTCTTTTACCATATAATTAAATCCTTTACGGCTGTTTTCTTTGCTGCTGTTGTGACTAAGACGTTAGTATGAATGACCTAAAATTTCATTATATATTAAACATTAAAAAAAAACTTAAGATCATACTGAATCATAATGTTGCCTCTTCTGGAATCATAGTTAATTTAATACATCAACACTCCCAGTTTCTGTTCATATAGATTGAAAACAAGCAGCTTTCTCATAATTACAGCAGACACGGAGATCTTTGAATATTGTGTTGGACAATGAAGGTGTTCAAGTCAGAAAGGTTGAGAACCGCTGGTTTGAGACTTTTAGGAAACTTAAGTACATGTAACACAAGTAACAGCGTATTTTTGTTTGCTAAGAACTTCATTTGAACAACTTTAAAGGCTATTTTCTCAATAAATAGATTTTTTTGCACCCTCAGATTCCAGATTTTCTAATAGTCGTATCTCAGCCAAATATTGTCCGATCCTAACAAACCACACATCAATGGAAGCTCATTTATTCAGCTTTTAGATGATGCATACATCTCAATTTCATAAGATTGACCCTTATGACTGCTTTTGTGCTCCAGGGTCACGTTTAGATGCACTGAAAAGAATGAAAAGGAAACGGCGGATACCCAGAGACTGCTTGGTCTTGCTGATGTGGACGGTGGTGAGCTCAAACTCTTCACGGGTGTGTTTCTCACATACAGACTCCACCGCCGGTGACACGGTTGAACTATGGGACTTCTTCAGGGAAGCGAAGACCTGTGAGAGCAGCGGCCTCTTGTGTCGAGGCGCGTCCACTACAGTGAACAGCACATCTGCTCTCCTCTCTGAATGTCCGTTCCTGCGGCTGAGAGCATCTTCCAGCGTTTGGCCGGAGTCTGGACGCGTGTTCTCCGTCAGCAGCCAGTTGGGAAGCAGCGCAGACGTCCTGGAGGAGGTTAATGAGTCTGAATGACCGTAAGGAACGTCCAGTAACGGGCTGAAGGCTCTGGACTCGTTCTGGTCTTGACCGCAGGACAGACGTAGCTGCTCCAGATCTTCCAGAAGCTGATTCTGTCTCTCAAGATCCTCCGCGGCGTGAAGCTCAAATCCACCGTGCAGATCTGAGGCAGAGAGAGGCACACGCTTTCCATTTATCATGAACCGGTTTGTGATTGTGTAATCTTCACAGACGTTCAAACCCAGCTGGCATTTCAACGTTTATTCAAGGGTGAACGTTACATTTGTTTCAGTTTCACAAACAAAACAAACAATTACAACATTTTGACACTGGTCGGTTACATGATGGCTGAAAGGTTTGTGTGTTTGTTTGTTCAAGCGGAAGATATAATATGCAGTAGATATAATGAGAAGAGCTGACGCTCACCTGGTACAGGTGTGACGAGGTGGCGTCGGGGGGCGTGGCCTGACTGAGGAGAGCGGAGAGGAGAACTTCTGCCTAATTAAAACACCAGACGAACCTAGTGAACTATGAACCACTGTCAAGATTGTGCATTATTATTTGAAGATTGATAACTTTACGTGAGCGACTCTTCAGAATATCATAAGCGTCTTCTTCAAATGGAGACACCATGCTGTTGAAGAGCAGAAGATCACTGGAGGACACGAGCGATCTGAGAGGAACAGAGACACGAGCTTCAGTCAAACTAGGCACTTCTGCACACATCACCTCTCATTAGGGATAAACAACAACATGTGGTTCAGTGTTGGGAAGGTTACTTTGGAAATGTAATCGTTACAGATTACTCTATATAAAATGTAATAAGTAGTGTAACGATTTCAATTCCTTTATTAAAGTAACGGATTACATTGGTTTAATTCTCTAACGAATGTTTTCAACTGTTAATCATTTTGAAATAAACTCAACACTGATTACTGTCAGACTTTCAAAACCCTTCATTACTTGAATTAAGGTGATAATTAATTTTAAAGCACAGCCACCACAAGACTTCAGCGCCACCTTTTACTTTGAGATCGCTCTGAGGTCAAATGCAGATTTAATATCATAAAAACAAAAGTTTAATAGCTCTGATGTTATTTTTGAAATAAAATCTTTGCGTAGCTATGACAGAAAACACTGACATCTAACAATGCCTTGGAAAAAACTGTTGATCTTAAAAAATAAAGCATAAACAAATAAAACGGTTATCAAATAAGCATGTGTCCTAAACTCCTGAAACATTGGTGTTTCATATTTTAGAGCAGTCAGTGCAATTTGGGAAACAAATCAATCAGATCTGTGTGTGTGTGTGTGTGTGTGTGTATGTGTGTATGTGTGTGTGTGTGTATGTGTGTGTGTGTGTGTGTGAAAATATTCAGATGTAACTCTTTGTAATCATTAACATTTTCATAAGTAACTGTAATTTAAAGGGGTCGTAAAACAGTAACGTATGAAAGCAAATCTGAGATTCTTGAACAAATAGCGGCTGGGTTTCCGTAAAAACTCTTCTTAGGTGCACTTCTGAAATCTGAATGGAGACACACAGTAACGGGCCATAAACTCATAACCACAGCGTGTTTTGGCATTGAAAGGTCTGACCAATGATAGTTTCACACAAAGGCTAAAATGAACATTCAACAGTGGCTTTCTACCACACACACACACACACACACACGCTGATAAACTAACTAGCTATTATTCACGTCACGATGGAAGCCGCAAATAACGTAAGGGAGGACATTTACCAGGCCTCTGAGCCAATGATAATACAGTGTTTCCCCTGCCATTATATTAGGGGGGCGGCCCCCACATGAATTCTGCGTGTCTCTGTGTTAATGAATGGTGCAGACGCACGGTTTTGTTTACTACTCGTACTGAAGCTCGCGTGAAGCTTGCGGTGGTCTGCAAATACATGAACAACATCTCCAGAACTGCTCTTGAGTCACTTCATGAGCATTTGACGGTTTCACTTGAGTAAAACTATCCTCATATCATATAAACACAGGAATGTAAAGGTATTCACAGCAACCCGTCAAAATAAAAGTTCGGTTTAACTTAAAGGCATTGCGGCAGAAATTGTTCAGTAGAATGTACGTAATAGGCTGCTACTACTACTGAAATTATTAAAACCTTATTATTAAGAAATAATCATACAATATTTCTTTAATGTTTTAATTGTAATAATAAATCCCCTTTATTTTCCAAAAAATTGTATGTTTAATTTTCATTACTTAAAAGATAGATTAAATTAATATTTTATGCCTTAAAAGAAAAAAAAAATTTAAATACACATCACAGAATTTCTGAGCAAAAAAATCATAAGGCTATTGTAAGAATAAATTAAACTTGTTTTTATGCTTTCAAATAATTAGACATGCTAAATCAGAATTTGGTAACAATAAAACAAAGTTAAAAAAATAAAACATTTCATAGGGCCCTAAACATGTAATTTTTGTTAAACTTTTAATAAATTGATGTTAAATTGTTTAAGTTTAATGATTTTAATTAATTAGACATGCTTTTTGATTAATACAATTTAGAAAAAAACACTAAAACAAACAGAACCCCCCCCCCCAAGCCGTAAACCTAGGGGAAACACTGTAATATTATTTATAATAAACACTGCTTGTTTGTCATGAAGTGTCTGGTCGCTAATTTGTTTTGTGTCAGCGCTGTCATGATGTGTCGTCTTAAAGGTCCCATGACATGCTGCTTTTTAGATGCTTTTATATAGGCCTAAGTGGTCCCTAGTACTGTATCTGTAGTCTCTTTCCCGAAACTCAGCCTTGGTGCAGAATTTCAGCCACTACGAGCCAGTCCCACAATGAGCTTTCCTTAGGACGTGCCATTTCTGTGTCTGTAGCTTTAAATGCTAATGAGGAGGAGAGAGGCTCGTTTGCAAGCCATGATGTCTCTCGAGGAAAAAAAAATATATTGCGCTCGCCTCGCACGGTAGTAGCTCATTTTCTCTGGGCGGGCCAAGCAGAGAAAGGGGAGGTAACCTTTCCCCACATGACGACATAAAGGGAAGATTCCAGATTGGGCCATCTGAGCTTTCATTTTCTCAAAGGCGAAGCAGGATACCCAGGGCTCGGTTTACACCTGTCGCCATTTCTAGCCCCTGGGGGACCGTAGGCAGGCTAGGGGAACTCAAATTAATGTTAAAAAACCTCAAAGTGACATTTTCATGCCATGGCACCTTTAAACACATTACATTTGCTGGTTTTGTGTGATGGGAGGGAGTGTCTGTACGCTTTGCCTGCTGAAGTGCAGATATTTGTAATGAGGATTTGCATTTGACTTAAATTTAGCAGTTTTATTTTGGTAATATCAGTCACTCTCGCGGTGCTGTTTTGATGCGGTCCGGTGTGCGACCGCCTTAAGGCTGGATAGCCTCTTGTTTCAGAGGTGGAATTGTCAAAGATGCCTTTTAGAAGAGGACACCGTAATAGGCTGGTAGTTTTTTCCCCCGACGAGGGCTTAGGCTGAAGAGTCACGGTTCGCTACTGGTTTAATGTGGTTTTAAGTGATCGTAAAGCAGATTCAGTTTTAATGACAAACATGCGTATTAGCCAAGGCAAATTAATAAAAGAACACAAGTTATACAGACACTCCGTAATTAATGATATGTAATTTTCATTTGGTTTATAGAAGGTCTTTGGACTGAGTTTTCATTGCATTTACACCATTTTGACCAGCAGATGTCATCGAAGTATCATGTTTAAAGCACTTCAAAACAGTGAATCATTTTGCAAAACAACTGAAACACTTATGAATAATGCTCTCTGAAAATCTGTGTCCCTGCAGCACAAAAGCAGTGTTAAGTCGCTGGGGGATCTATGTAGCAATAGCCAACCATACATTGTATGGGTCACAATTATACATTTCTCTTTTACGCCAAAAATCATTAGGATATTAAGTAAAGATCATGTTCCATGAAGATATTTAGTAAGTTTCCTACCGTAAATATATCAAAACTTAATGTTTGATTAGTAATATGCATTGCTAAGAACTTCATTTGAACAACTTTAAAGATGATTTTCTCAATATTTAGATTTTTTTGCACCCTCAGATTCCAGATTTTCAAATAGTTGTATCTCAGCCCAATATTGTCCGATCCTAACAAACCATACATCAATGGAAAGATTATTCAGCGTTCAGACGATGCATAACTCAATTTTAAAAAATTGACCCTTATGACAGCTTTTGTGCTCCAGGGTCACGTATGATAAATGTCCAGTGCAATCCTGCATTGGCTGTTCTCACTTCTTTCTTAAATGTTCAAAATCTCTGAAGTGCAAACGGTTCTGTCGTCACACATTCACACTTTTGTGTCATGATTGGTACTAGCGCTCGTCTTGGTCTACATTCAGATTTTACAGTTCATCTCTATATTGAGTCTTGCAGGTCTGTGCTGAGATTTGTTGCACTTAACTAATTTTCCCACACTTATTTCTTTGTTGACTTGATTAATCAACACTCGTTCCTTTAACACGTAAGCGCACAACATTAATTCACACTCAAGCTCTCAGTTTTTCTGTGGAACCAGTGCGCCGCAAGCTGAGAGTTTTTAAAGGCTCTCATTAACCCTGAACACCTGCCTTCACTAATCAGCCCAACCAGAACCAATTAGCCCGTTAACGCTCGTATGTCCCAAACAAAAGGGATTTAAAAGATTTATGAGATTTTCGAAACCGAATGCAACCTTGCTAATCAAAAATACGGTCAATGAACATTTTTGACTTTAAAACTCTTATATTATGTTAACAATCTGGGTTTGATCTTTATGGTGCGGGTCAAACTGATCCTAATTGAATTCAATATAATTCACCAAAAATCAGGTTAAAACAGTACATTTTTAACATTAATAGTTCTCACACATAAAAAAAAAAAACATGGAACATATGATTTTTTAAAACTATTTTGCATATTTTTTTCACAAACTGTCAATTTTATTAACAGTACTGTAACTATTTTAACATTTAAAACAGAAAAGGTGTGGAAAATCACTTCGATTCTGCGTACTTTCCTGAGGCTCAAACAATACGTGCATGGCATTCGCAATAACAAAATCAGTTTGATTACTAGACAATTTTACGCCAAAAAAGTACACTATCAATGCAGTGTAAATTTCTTTAGATAAAAGCATCTGCCAAATGCATATATGTAAACACCCTTCGAGGGTAGTGGAGAATCTGACATTACAAAATACTAAAAATAATGTTTTCTTTGTATCTGTGCAACTGCTTGAAAATGAGGGTCAAACTGGCTCACAAATATCATAAAATATGCACTTGTCCACATCCAGAGTGTCGAAACTATGCATGCATGTTCATGTAATGAAAAAGGCACAAAATATCAAGAACAAAATCTTAGGTTAAACAGTATTTACGATAACTCAAAAATCTAAATGGGTCAAATTGACCCACAACACAAGACTGATCATTTTAGGGTACATTTACACAACAACGATGTACTAAAAACAGAAAAGATTCCCGTACAAATGATCAAAACGTGTCAAAATGATCCCCGAACATGACTAAAAGCTCTGTATTATGCACGCCAGGGCAGTAGTTTATGATGTCTCTTTGTAAAGAAACACTACGAGATGAGATGATAACCATATGGTTTTAAACTTTGAAACACGTTTTCAAAAGGTTGCGTTTTCAGGACCCTAAAATGCCGCTGTCGTGTAAATAAAAGCCAAAACGCATGTTTTCCGTGTTTAGTTGAAAATGGTGTTGTGACTTGCAAATAGGGTTGGGAACCGAAAATCGATTCCGATTCCAGAATCAGATACTCAAGGTCAGGAATCGGATGCGTGTAGTCAAATTAAAATTTCGATTCCGCCTATCGATTCCTATGCGCTTTTTTTTCTTCATCTGCGAGGACCGGATCTAGCGATCTGTCAGGACCTTGCTCGCTAATCTAAGCGCTCTCCAAAGTTTGGCTACATTTGCGATCAGAAGCCAAAAAAGCTCAGTATAATATCTGTGATAGCTAAACATGCTGCAAGAGAGCTGTCACCATCAACATGACAAAGCTCTTTAATTTAATAGATCGTTAAAGATCGCGAACACGATTCAAACACCAACGTGATTGTATTCTTAAATTACGATTCGTCTGTTTCATTCCTCAGCCTTTGGCGTGTGTGATCAATGTTGTGATCACGTGGTTCGTCCGTGCAGCGTACGATCAAACCAGTGTGATCTGAACATTTAAATCTGCGTTTGCGTTGCCATTGACCTAAAGAGATCAGCTGTCTGTCATGAATGAAACAGCTTCACAGTCTCTTCAGCCACACAGTATCATTATTTCTGTTACAAACATTCAAATCACAGAAGTGCTGGGATAAAAGTTTATAGTTTGGATATAAACTCTGATGCGTATGGGTAGCAATTAAAATAGAGCAAATCACCTTTTGAAAGTAATTTGACACTTCAAATGAAGATTTATGGATTACATTGTTACACTAGTAGGTGGCGAAAAGGGGCTGTTAAAATGTATCTGTCTTTGAATCATACAAGAGATTCGTTCGAATGCTGATTCATCCAGTAATGAAACAAGTGAGTCAATTAAACATTCATTCATAATTTACATGTGATTTTGTTTAGTTGTCTAATGTTTTTTCTTCAGAATCATGAGAGAACCACAACTTCCATTGGGGGGGAAAAAACTAAATTTATCCAGAATCATGCAGTGTTCATGGTATTCAGCTCCAATAAATGGTTTGCAAAAAAGAGACACAGGATAAATGTTTGGTATTATTTAATCACATTGGAATCGAAACTGGGAATCGAAAAGAATCGGAATCGATCAAATTCAAACGATACCTAACCCTACTTGCAAAAGCATCAGTTCTCCTCTCTTATTCAGCTGCTAAGAGGCTTGTGTTTGTTTATACGTCATTGTTTCCTCTCACCTGATCTCTCGGAGCAGAAGGAGCTTCTCTGGCGTGTTTAGGACGGCCAGTAGCGGATGCACGAGCGTAGGCAGCCCTCGCTCTGCTAAATACTGTAAGGACAGCACATGAGTTTGGTCTCTGAACAAAGAAACCCTTTAATCATGTGAGATCATCAGGTTGAATCTCTTACCCGCTCACAGATTTCCATGAGCATCACCACATCTTCATCCTCCAGCAATCTGACGGCCATTGCTCGCACCTGTTTTAAAGCATCCCGCTCAGATAAACCAGCATCATACCTGCCTGTAGAAACATTCAGATTTGTCTTATGCTTTAAAGCTTATCTTTATACATGCATTCACTTCAGTGTTAACTCAGTGGTAGAGTTACTCTCACGGGACACTGCACTTATTCGCAATTGCAAAAGTGCATTATTTGCATGTGCTTTAGAGCCTTGCCTGTTAAAACATTTCATTCACGCACTGTTCCGACATGCGCTTATTCTGAGCGCATACACCTGAAGCGACCGCACTAAAAAGCCTGTCAAACAGCATCTGATCACTGAACTAAGTTATATTTTGCGCTAATACTGGCAAAACACACAAGGTTTACATATAGACTCAGTTGGTTATGTCTAAAATGAAAGTAAACAGAAAAGCGGATGCGTGCAGCTCTTAAAGGGACAGTACTAAACATGCAGCCGACTGTCATTAAAGGGATAGTTCACCATAGAATGTATTTTCTGTCATTATTTACATGTTGTCCCAAGCCTGTATTAACATCTTTCTTGTGCTGAACACAAAAAAAGATATTCTGTAGAATGTGGGAAACCAAACAGTGGCTGGTCCACATTGAATTTGATAGCAGGAAAAAATACTATGTAAGCCAATGTGGACCAGCAACTATTTGGTTTTCCAGGTTCTTTAAAATAGCATTTATTTTCAGCAGAAGAAAGAAACTCATTCAGGTTTAAAACAACTTGATGAATGATGGTATAAAAATAAAACACTATGACAGAATTGACAGACCGATGACAGAATTTTTATTTTTGGGTGAAATATTGCTTTAATGTTAATAAAACAACAAAACACTCACTGCTCATGACTGAAGAACTTTAATACAGTTGCTTTAATAGGAATCAATCTATATAGTGTTTTATTTTTATATTTGTTCATTCAGTTTCTTGAATGCTACTGTTAAATATACCTATTGTACCTGAAAATAAAGCACAGTTTGTTTTATTTGTATATTATGTGTAGTTGTAATGTGTATCTTTGTTCTTATTTTTTAAGAACAAAGATAAAATAATGACAAAGACTTTTATCTTCGCCCACTTTGGCTTAAATATCTGCCATTCTTTTTTTTTTGTTACCTTGAAAGGCTTTGTCTTTATAACAGGGAAATTAGTTTGGCTGTAATGCTCAGACAACTTGCAAAATAGTAAAACCAACATGACAAAGAATCATGAAAAAAATCGTGATATTTAAAAAAATAAATAAAATCGTGATATGATATTTTTTCCATATCGCCCACCCCTAGACCCAAGGTTTGTCTGTATGTGTATTCAGAGCCAGTGAGCAACGGACTTTCATAATAATAAAAAACTGCGTTAATGCGCAATAATATAATTGTCGCGTTAATCAATGAATGCGTTAACGCGATAATAACGCGTACACTTGCCCAGCCCTAATATATATATATACATATAAAACATATTTGTTTAGGAATATTTTTAGTATTGAATTAAAATTAAATATATTTATAATGAGCATTTATCTAATTTTTTACTTTGTTTTCAATGCATTTCAATGCAATGAATGTTTTCTGCATGAAGGACACATGCAGTGCTGTTTCAGATTTTGGTAACCGAACATGATGTGTAATATTACCCAGACTGCTCTCTGAGCGTGATCTTGAGGAATCTCGCTTTCGAAACAGACTGAAGAACGTTTTGGAGCGCTGCAGCGGACTGCTTCCCTCTTCTCCTCTTTCTGTCTGCTTCCTCTTCTGTTTCTTTTCCTCTTCTGTGAAAACAGGAGAAACAAAGCGTTTGCATTAACGGTGGTTTAAAAGGGCATGAAATCAGGCAGCCATTTGTTCTGTTAAAAGTGGATTGTTGACAAATGTTACATACGGAGGTATTTGCACTTCAAAAATTAAAGTGCCAGTTTGCAGGTTTGTGTATAAAAAAAAATTTGGAAATAGAATTTCTTCACAAATTTATTTACCATTTTCAAACGGTATAGCAAAATATGACAAAATTATTTTTTTACTGAAACGGAAATTAAAGTTAGATTAAAATTAAAGTGTAAATGAAAAACCTGAAAACCAAAAATAAAGTTTATTTAATAACCAACTGATTAATCAAATTGATTTAATATCAAACACAAATTAGTTGAATATAAAAAATGTAAATAGACATAAGGCAACATATAATTATGTTTCCACTTAAATTCTTCGCTGATATGTAAACATTTAAACGGTGTCTGTAATAAAAACATTTTGTGACAGATTTAATGAAACTTATGTTAAATAATGAAGACAATAGGTTCAGTAAAAATATAACTATGTAATATAGTGTATATATATTTTTTCTAGCTGACTATTAAGTTTATGGTCATTGAATGTGTTTTCTGAGGTAAACGTGGCATTATTGATCTCAAGCTGTTTTACTG
>JADLZM010015151.1:140302-157884 GCA_018148995.1 Sinocyclocheilus maitianheensis | reverse complement strand
AGAAAATCACAACTTTTCATTTTCCGTCGGTCTTAGTACACGATGTAACTACAGAAGAGTCAAGTTTTAAATGGGAAAAATATAGAAACTCTTTGGTCATTTTTAAGCGAGATGCTAACGGTCTAATCAGATTCAATGATCTATGCTAAGCTACTGCTAATAGCGCTACCGCCAGACCCGGAGATCGGCTGAATGGATTCGAAAACGGTAAAACTCAACTGTTTAACTCTAGGGGAGCTGGAAAATTAGCCTATTTTCAAAAATAGTGGCGTGTTCCTTTAACAAAGAATTTGACAATTCTTCTACATTCTTAAATTCAGATTGTCTGTAACGCAGATAAAGGTTGTAAAGGTTTTTCCAGCAGGTTGCACGTTAATCCTCATGTTCTGTTTAGGCTGATGTTCACACGTCAGACGTTTGTCTAGACTTTCTCTAGTCTGTGTCTGTCCTCAGACGCGCCGGCTCGTCTCGTCATCAGAGCGGCAAGTGTTTCTGAAGAGATGGAGCCAAACTCGAGCGAGAAGGAGCTGTAAAACAGCAGCACGATGATGGCAAACATCCACTCCAATATAGCAGCCGCGTGCTGGAGAACAAAACTCTCCTGAATGAAAAACACACCGCCTGCAGGACACAGCGTTAAGGAACAACTGCACAGCACTGTAAAAAAAAAATGCAACTGCACATTTTCCAGTTTACGAAACCTGTCCAGTCTCAAATACTAAAAAATGCTATTTTCTTGAAACTACATAAAAACCCTTGTCAGACCAACAAAATGACCCCAAATGTTGTCCCAACTAGTCAAAACACAGTTGTCTGAACAAAGAATTTCATATTGTTGCAATGTTAAGGCTTTGAGAGAAATTATGCAGTTACTGTTATAGGATTATAGCTTTGCTGTTTGCCTACTTCATTTAAACCTTTTAGTTGTTGTTTCGTCATTATTGTTAGTGATGTAAAGAGCTCATCTTTTTAACATTTGTTGATTGCCACTGTCTTGAGGTTTGTGTGTCTAGAGTATGTTCAATCACTTATGTTATCTTACTCTAAAAAGTTGTTTTACAAAAAAAAAGACAACATTGTCTACTTATTAGACTAAGTTATCCATTATCGTTTGTCATTCGTAAACAAACATATATCTGATAATGTGGTGACTTTTTACACATTCTTTTTATCTTCCAGGTAACAGAAAAAAATGAATGACCTCAATGACAGTAAATTGTTGTTTCAGTTGCTGTGACAAGAATTTTTCTATTAGCAAAATAGGACAAACAGCATTGCGTGAACAAACAAACTTACGTTGGCTAAACAAGCTCAGTATCTTTACTGAGCAGAACTAAAAAACTATTGTTGAGAGAACTCAAAAGTCTGCCTTATTTTTTTAAGTTTAAGTCTCAGCTATTTGTTTTTTACAGTGAGCGTTTATGGCCATATGGAGCAGTTTTATGACTTAATGAGCACTGCATGTAGAGGATATTGAGTATGAGGGTGGTGAAGGCCAGCGCGGTGAGCGTCAGCCGCAGATGAGCTGTCTGGAAGTCTCTCTGCGTCTCGGCTGCGCGGTACGAAAGCAGCGTCTGCACGCACACAAACAGCAGACTGCCAGGGAAGGCCAGACCCGCGCCCACATAATGAAGGACTTTAGCATGGTCCACCTGCAGAAAACAGCACAGAGTCAACACAAGTTACAGTTTCAATCCCACTTCACTCTCAGAAAAAAGGCACAAAATCTGGTACTGGGATGGTACCTTTATTCAAAGGTACTAATATGTACAGTTTAGGTTATAATACTTACCTTTAAGGTAATAATATGTACCCTTTAGTAGTAAATAAGGTACAAAAGTGTACTTTTTAAAAAAAGCTACTGGCCCATTTGTATCATTTAGAGCACTGGTTCTCACTTCCATCTTTGCAACATGACTTAAAACAAAGAAAAACAAGCTTTAAAATGAGCTTGGCTAAAAATCAAGATATAAAGCATACACATACACCTTGCAGAATCTGCAAAATGCTAATTCTTTAACTAAAATAAGAGGGATCATACAAAATGCATGTTATTGTTTATTTAGTACTGACCCGAATAAGATATTTCACATAACAGATGTTTACATATGGTCCACAAGAGAACATAATAGTTGAATTTATAAAAATGACCCTGTTCAAAAGTTAAACTGCCTGCTGTTCTTCAGAAAAATCCTTCAGGTCCCACAAATTCTTTGGTTTTCCAGCATTTTTGTGTATTTGAACCCTTTCCAACAATGACTGTATGATTTTGAGATGCATCTTTTCACATCGAGGACAACTGAGGGACTCATATGCAACTATTACAGAAGGTTCAAAATGCTCACTGATGCTCCAGAAGGAAAAACCATGCATTAAGAAACTTAAGAAGAAAATTAAGAAAAACTTTTGAATTTGAAAGATCAGGGTAAATTTGACTTATTTTGTCTTCTGGGAAACATGTAAGTACCTTCTGTAGCTTCTGAAGGGCTAAATGAAAAAATATGATACTTAGGCAAAATAATACAAATGTACACATCTTCAGTCTGTTCAAAAGTTTTCACCCCCACCCCCGCCGCATGGTTTTTCTGCTGCTTCTGGTGGGATCAGAGGTGATTTGAGAATCACGATGAGGGCTCATCCAAAGGAGGTTACACTCGAAGTGGATTGGTCTCTCTGGCGAGATCGGTCACAGACGTGACGTCTCCGTTCCCTCCTTCAGGGAACAAGAGTTACAAATGTAACCGAGACGTTTCTACAAATAAAAAGATAATTGCGCAGCAGAAGTCTCAGAAATATCTTTGAATACCGTCTTTGTCATTGGAGGGCATTACAGTCAAAAAGAGAACCACTGCACTTGATTAACTTGAGGTTTAGTGTTTTGTTCCTGGTGATGGTTTACAGAGCAACCCTTGCTGGGTTTGAACCTGAAGCCCTTGAGTTTCTTTCCCGGATCTCTAACCACTTTCACAGCTTAGTTAAAACACATCAGCACACACCTCCATCACTGCAGGACACGCAGACGGACAGACATCAAACGGCCGAATGCCTTTGATTTCACACTTATGCAATAACACACAATCAGCGGACGTGCACAGGAGAGACGCTGTGCAGTGAGCTGTGTTTATCTGATCATGCTGATAATAATATTTCATAATACCTGTTGAAGCAAAGAAAAACACACATTTATGGGCTTATTCAAAGCTCTAATCAACTATAGCAGCAGGAAAGAAGTCTCAATGAATGAGGAAAAACAAATCATGTTTGTTCTTATGTTGATAAAATTTGAAAGGGGCAGGCAGAGATCTGGAGGAGACGCCTGGACGAAGAGCAGCACTTAAGATGTTCCAGAACATTCTACCAAATCAACTATTCTGGAGATTTATTTTCATATATATCAACAAAATTTAAAAAGAGAGCCCTAAAGGAGTTAAAGACATCATAATCCAGCAAAATAAGTTTCAAAATATTGAACCTTGGTGAAAGTAGTGTATTAAAATAACAAATAATCTATATTATTTATTCAAATATAATAATGTGTCTATGGAGAAATTCTCAAAAAGAGAAAAGAGAATTGCTGCTTTGTTCTTGTTTTCTTACTTGGAAGTTTCCCACAATCATGAGTCCTGCAGCACAGAGCCATCCGGCAAACAGACCCTCGATGTTCAACACACTGTTGCTGTGCTTATGGATGAGTTGAGCATAACGCAGCAGACCAATCACAATCACTGTAACACACAAAACAGAACAATCACAGTCACTGTAACACACAAACAGACCGATCACAGTCACTGTAACACACAAACAGACCGATCACAGTCACTGTAACACACAAACAGACCGATCACAGTCACTGTAACACACAAACAGACCGATCACAGTCACTGTAACACACAAACAGACCGATCACAGTCACTGTAACACACAAACAGACCGATCACAGTCACTGTAACACACAAACAGACCGATCACAGTCACTGTAACACACAAACAGACCGATCACAGTCACTGTAACACACAAACCAACCAATCAGTCACTGTAACACAAACAGACTGATCACAGTCACTGTAACACACAAACAGACCGATCACAGTCACTGTAACACACAAAACAGAACAATCACAGTCACTGTAACACACAAACAGACCGATCACAGTCACTGTAACACACAAACAGAACGATCACAGTCACTGTAACACACAAACAGTGCAATCACAGTCACTGTAACACACAAACCGACCAATCACAGTCACTGTAACACACAAACAGACCAATCACAGTCACTGTAACACACAAACAGACTGATCACAGTCACTGTAACACACAAACAGTATGATCACAGTCACTGTAACACACAAACAGAATGATCACAGTCACTGTAACACACAAACAGAACAATCACAGTCACTGTAACACACAAACAGAACAATCACAGTCACTGTAACACACAAACCGACTAATCAGTCACTGTAACACACAAATCGTCCAATCAGTCACTGTAACACACAAACCGACTAATCACAGTCACTGTAACACACAAACCAATCAATCAGTCACTGTAACACATAAACAGAATGATCACAGTCACTGTAACACACAAACAGAACAATCACCGTCACTGTAACACAAGAAACAGACCAATCACAGTCACTGTAACACAGAAACAGACCAATCACAGTCACTGTAACACACAAACAGACCAATCACAGTCACTGTAACACACAAACAGACCAATCACAGTCACTGTAACACACAAACAGAACAATCACAGTCACTGTAACACACAAACAGAACAATCACAATCACTGTAACACACAAAACAGAACAATCACAGTCACTGTAACACACAAACAGACCGATCACAGTCACTGTAACACACAAACCGACTAATCAGTCACTGTAACACACAAATCGTCCAATCAGTCACTGTAACACACAAACCGACTAATCACAGTCACTGTAACACACAAACCAACCAATCAGTCACTGTAACACAAACAGACCAATCACAGTCACTGTAACACACAAACAGACCGATCACAGTCACTGTAACACACAAACAGAACGATCACAGTCACTGTAACACACAAACAGACCAATCACAGTCACTGTAACACACAAACCGACCAATCACAGTCACTGTAACACAAACAGACCGATCACAGTCACTGTAACACACAAACAGAACGATCACAGTCACTGTAACACACAAACAGAACAATCACAGTCACTGTAACACACAAACCGACCAATCACAGTCACTGTAACACACAAACCGACCAATCACAGTCACTGTAACACAAACAGACCAATCACAGTCACTGTAACACACAAACAGAACGATCACAGTCACTGTAACACAAAGAGAACAATCTCAGTCAATGTAACACAAACAGAACAATCACAGTCACTGTAACACACAAACCGACCAATCACAGTCACTGTAACACACAAACCGACCAATCACAGTCACTGTAACACAAACAGACCAATCACAGTCACTGTAACACACAAACAGAACGATCACAGTCACTGTAACACAAAGAGAACAATCTCAGTCAATGTAACACAAACAGAACAATCACAGTCACTGTAACACACAAACCGACCAATCACAGTCACTGTAACACATGAAACAGACCAATCACAGTCACTGTAACACACAAACAGAACGATCACAGTCACTGTAACACAAAGAGAACAATCACAGTCACTGTAACACACAAACAGAACGATCACAGTCACTGTAACGCAAAGAGAACAATCACAGTCACTGTAACACACAAAAAGAACAAATGCAATTACTGTAACAAAAAACAGAACAATCACATCAAAAACAGATTAAATATGCTGAAAGAGCTGGTAGAGTCAGATGAGTGTTTCTATAGTTCAGAACTGAATCAGTGAATCACTCACCCAGGAATGAAGCAGTGCTGCACAGTAGACTGAACCAGCAGCTCTCTGGAGGAACACCGCCGCATTTACTGCACACACATCAGGAGGATCAAAAACATGCCTGACCATATATAATTTTTGCTCATCTTCTAATAAAATGTGATGTTTTGGTACCTGATGAGTGGGATGTTGTCCAGCGTGCAGCACAGATCAGATCCGCTCTGAAGAACCAAAGACGTCTCACAGGTTGAGTTATATACCCTACAAACACACACATACTGTGACCATATTTGCTGACTGCATGCATAAAATAAGTTAAAACAAAGATTTTGCAAGGGTTTTGATTTTTAACATTGAGATAACTAAACTCTTGAGATAGAAAACTGTATAGTTTGGCATTTAACAGACTGATCAATCTGAACAAACACAGAGACGTGACGGTCAAACAGCCTCTTCAACCTCAAAATCAATGTGATCTAATCAAACACTTCAGCTAAATCTTATTCAATTATTGTTGAGGAGATTCTATTGATATCTGAATAAATCAATCACAGCATGCTCTGTTTTCCACTGAGAGAGGGTTCAATATTCACCAGTTATTCACAGGACAAACGTGCTGATTGTAAAGGGCCATCGCATATCTGTGAGACAGAGAGAGAGAGACAGACAGGTTAAAAGAGTACAGACTACTTTCAGAAATCCAACATGTCTTTACAAACCTTTTCAGGTCAACTGGGCAAAGCTGATTCTTAATTACTACTAAATGAGTTTTGCAAAAAGATTTGCATAGAAACTGTTTACAAAGTGATAAATTTCTGAAAGGTATTTAACTCCACTCAAGCTAAAATTAAATTAAAACACATTGCAAACGCATTTAAGGAGTAAATATAAACATTATGATTAAATGGATAAACGCCAATTCTCTAAGACAAAGTTACAATATATTCAGTAATATATACAATTTTAAAACCAAAATAATATACTTTTTTCTCAATATATCAGCTATTATTGTTAACTACGGTAGAACTTAAACCGTAAAAAATATTCATTACTCGACATGAATAGAGAAAAACATAAACTAATATTAAAAAAACTAACTAAAATGAAAACAGAAAATATAAATGATCTAATTTAAAATATAAACAAAACTAGTATATCAATGATACTAAAATAACACTGCAACAGAAATAGGTACTTTACTCTTAGTAAAATAATCACATCTTCTGTAGTTAAATGCATTCAAAGTTTTATTGAACTGAAATCGCCAGATTAACACACACTCTTAATAAATACTCACATGATCCAGATTCCAGGCAGTGTGAACACAGGCAAACTGATGGGAAGCAGAAACCACAGAGACATTTTCCCTCGTCCTGAAGAGCTTCTCTGAATCATTGCATCAGATCAAACTCCACTCATCTTCATTCAGTGTAAAACCTCACAGATCAACACATGACAGCAAGTGTTTTCTGTCAGTGTCTGGTGCTGTGTTTTCAGATACAGTGAGAGAGGAACACATGAGGTCTGATCTGATGCTCCTCCTCTCCTCTCATGTCCAGCAGAGGGCAGCATTTCTCATTAAAATAACGCCATATGGCTTCAGTGAAAATTCTATTGATCACAGCAATAAATTAGAGTTTAACAGAGATTCACATAGAAAACAGCTGTTTCAAATTCTAATAACATTTCACAATTTCCAAATAAATGCAGCCTCGGTGAGCGGAAGAGACTTCTTTCAATAACATTAAAACATCTGCCTGACCCCAAACTTTTTTGAACTCTTAAGAGATTCTGAACAAAAGATCTGAGAAATGACAGAACTAAAATGACGTTTATTAGGTGTTTATTATTAATGAACACATGCTTCAGAACGTTCCTTCAGGACTTTGCAAATAAACTCATATTTTAAAATGAATATAACATTTGGTTAATTGTTCGTATAAAGAGAGGGTGAGAAAAATACATTCAAATGATGTTTGGTAAGATCTAGAAGAACAGGCGATAACTGAAGATAATGAATCTCTGAGACAACACCTGAATCTACCTGCTCTGACAATCAACCAGATCAGCTCAAATGCTGTATGTTGACTAACCAGAAAAACGACTTTACACCGTCTGACAGGCCTCGACAACCACAACCACAAACACAATACCAACTCTGTGCTCTCTGACGTACTGAAGTGCTATATTCACAGTAAGTGTAGGACTCAGAAGTGCTGAAATATAACACACTAACGAGAGTACTGTATGTCACCTGCAGCATCTGTTTTACAGAAATACATACTGAGAAAACCTGCATATGCTCATTTTTACTCACACTTTTAAACTCTATAAACTGCAAACCCTTTTCAATTCTTTCTTGCATGTCTGCATTTGCAGTGAGATTTTGTGCAAATTAAATTTGGACATTTTATGGCAAATGTAGTTAGTTGTGTGTGAATATACTGTAATATTCAGCAGCTCAACTTTTTGGGGATTTATTTGCTGTTTTGAAGGGTTTTGATCACTCATGTTTGCAACATTACACGATCAATGGTTTCATTGTTACAGTCATCAGAGGAGAATGTGTGGCTTTGTTTCACTGGGATAAAATCAATGCTTTAACACACAAGATGTGTATCATTAACACAAGTTTAACTCATTCATTTATAAAAAAAAAAGGAACATTTGCTCAAAGTCACATTTCACACTAAAACCATTAGAAAAACATTTAAAATCACATATTTTGCATGAATGAAATAAAGCCTATTTTAAGAACACTTTTTACCATTTTGTTTGCGTTGTGACATTTTCATAACAATTAACCAAGTTATGCACAGCTTATAAAAATAGCTACTGGAATTCAATAATTTCTTCAAATAAAATCGACAACTTGTATATATATATATATATATTGCATTGTGACATTTTTTTATGACAATTAAGCATGTTAAATCTCCATGTTCGCATTTAGAGGGTTTTGCTTCTGAATTCTTCATATATATATATATATATAGCATATTTAAAAAATAATGAATTAAAAAAAAAAATGTAATGGTCTTAAAACTAGGCTTTATTTTAATTTCTTCTTGTATTTCATTCTTCTTCTTTAAACTTATTTTAATCTCGGAGCGTGTTCAATTCCCTTTACGGATGGTTTTGCATTACTTTAAAGGAACAGGACGGATGTGGACGGCAGTGATGAGTTGTTCTCACTCTCGTTTCACTCTCTTCTCGTCTCCAGAGCGCTTGAGGTAGGACTGATAGAAGAAGACGGAGAAGAGCAGCAGGTAGCTGAGGTACATCACAGAGGCGAAGATGATATTGTGCATGGTGGAGAAGCAGTGGATGTCATGTTTCCAGAGGTAGAGGAGCCCCACGAAACTTAGCCCCATGATCATCTGTGTGATCTGCATGAGCGTGATCAGCATGGCGAAGGGTCGCGGCACACGAGCACCAGCTGCTTTAGCCGTGTAGTAGCTGTACATGAATGCATGGACGGTGTAGTTCATGGTCATGAACCAGCCGCCGCCGGCCACACGGTCTTTATACGTGTACCAGGAGTAGAGCAGGACGGTGATGTGATGATACCAGTGCAGGAAGATCAGACGCTGCTTACGCAGGACGATGAACACCGTGTCCCCTGAACAACACCACAAACACAACACAAGCAGCTCTTGACATGCACATCACAAAAAATCATTTCAACTGGCCTTCAAAGACACTAATGCACTTATAATGGAAATCTAGAGTTATTATGCATGCATAAATTAATGCAGTGTAATAAAATCATTTGCTAAGCATATCTGTGCAAAGTTATTTTACATTTACATGCATGCGTTTGAAAGGTTTACAAACACAAGGTGTACATTTTATCAGTTCTTGCTTTCACCCAGAAGTTATCTTTTATGCAATCTTTTAACTCCCATCATAAGAATGCAAAGTCAGTAACATGATATGCATGAGGATGCTAGAAAGCGTTGAGATGTAACTATACGTTATTTGATCAGTCACATTTCACCCCAAAATCACTAGAAAAACATATGTTGCATTAATAAAATGAAGCCTATTTTAAGAACATTAAGATTTTTCTGCATTGTGACATTATTTTCATAACAATTATTACCTTATTACCGTAATTCAGTGATTTTTTTACAATTTAAATGAACAAGTTAAAGGCTGTACACTGAAAAAAAAAATAGTTTTTGAAGTTGCAAAACGAAGATTACATAACATTTATGAATGTTAATTAATATTAAGTTCAAAATTTAATACATTATTAAAATGTAAAGTTAACTTATGTACTGTGAAAATTCATAAATGCTGTAAAAATATATTGTTGTACATTTTTAGTTAATGTTAGTTAATGCATTAACTAATGTTAACCAAAGAGACCTTATTTAAAAGTGTTACCAAAACCTTTAATTATCTATAAGCATTTTTAAAAATGATTTTAGGGATCTATAAGCATTTGTGAAAAATGTTGCCTGCATTACAGCTTAGTATTACAGCTTACACACACACACAGAAAGAGAATAATATATAAAACTTTTGTAACAACTTATAATAAGGTTTTAGTTGTTAACATTAAATAACTACGTTAGTTAACATGAACAATATTTATATAGCATTTATGAATCTTAGTTAATACTATGTTCAAAATGTACTACTACATTATTAACTAAAATGTATAGTTAATGTATAATGTCTGTCTAATGTATAATGTTAATGTCTGAAACATCCCTGAGCATTTAAAATTTATGAAACTAAGCATGTTCCTAAGAATGACTTGTTCTCCATATGTAAAAGGTTTTGTTTGGATAATGCACTTTAAAGATATAAGAAAATCTTTTTTTATTGTTACTCTTTTTTAGAATCACAACAGTCAAATCTATGAGATGATGTAAATTCAGATGAATGTCATGTCACAGGATGTCATAGGTCAGTATCAAATGAGTGTCAAATTATTATTTCTGACTGTGTTCCAGGGGGCGCCGTAGAGCCCCTGTGCCACGCCCGGGTCCCAGCCTCTGCGCCGTCCTAATGGCCGCAGATTCCAATGTGTGTGCCAATTTTCAAGAGTTTTTGAGCATGTTAAGCCCCCCAAAAACCCCGGAATGTAAAAATTGAGCATGTTAAGGCCCCCAAAAACCCCGGAATGTAAAAAAAATAATAATAAAATAATAATAATAATAAATCCTTACAAGAACAAGAGGGCCCTGCGCCTTAGTGGCTTGGGCCCTAATAAGAATATGATTAATTACAAGAAAATTCTTTTCAGTTTTTCTGCTTCAAAATTTAATGTTTAATTCAATGTTATTTGCAATTTCTTTGTAGTTACTGAAATTTGAGTCAAAATTGTTTATACACTAAATTTCTTTCAGTGTACAACTGTCATGTAAATGCTTTACAAATTAAATAATATATAGATGTTTCAATTTTTTTATGTTATAATAATGAGAACATGAAGCTTAAATGTGCTTAATTGTCATGAAAAATGCCACAATGCAAATAAATAAATAAATGGCTTAATTTTGCTGATGCTAAATATAATTTCTTGTATTTTCGGGTGAAATATTCATGAAGATGTTTACATAAGCAAACTAGTACCCATAACACATAACCACAAGTTAATCTGGTTAGATGAGCATTCTTACCACTACACTTTACATCTCAAATAACACATTTAAAAGTGTATAATAACACAAACATATGAGTGTCACATTTCTGCTTTTAAGCCATTTACAACAAACTGTAAATGCAATTTTTGTTTGTTCTTGGACAGTCATAATTATTTATGATAATCAACAGAGTGTCACAAATGCAGTGCATAATTGTTTTGGACCCGGAACATTAATTTCAGGTGATAAATGTTGGGGGTTCGAGTTTAAAGTTTAAATAAACTAAAGGTCTGAATGATTTTCTGTACTTTACAGGCGTTAAAAAAATACAAATTTACAAAAAATACAAATACAAAAATATTTACGGTAGGACATTTACAAAATATCTTCATGGAACATGATCTTTACTTAATATCCTAATGATTTTTGGCATAAAAGAGAAATGTATAATTGTGACCCATACAATGTATTGTTGGCTATTGCTACAAATATCCCCCAGCGACTTAACACTGCTTTTGTGCTGCAGGGTCACAATTCTTTGTAACTATTTGTGAAATTTAGTGAATATAGTTTAAAAGTAATTCCTACTCCAGTTCCAATTCTTTTCACTGAAGAACAAAGGAATAATGGATGAATTATGAGCTATATTTCCTCCCTTTTATCCAAAGCAGTCACAGAGTCAGCAGTTAATGTGAAAGTCTTACCGAGCTCAGGCGCTTTACTCAGAGTGAAGGCAAACGCCCAGAACTTGCTGACAGACGCGCTGAAGAACTCCGTGTCACACACAGACTCCTGAAGCCCACGTGACTGCACCATATTGAACATGTACCAGCCTGTCCGCATCGCTCCCGTTATACTGACACACAGACAACAGCAATGAGGAGACACGCCATATCTGTTCCCTTCAGAGAATCAAGAGAACTCGCAGAGGAGAGAGACCTCAAACTGAGCTCGTATCTGAGCCAAGAGACTTCTCATCAAAACAGAGAAAGTCTGAGTAAAACTCACCGCCACAATACTAGGGTTAGTTCTGGTCCTTCATGGAGGCCCATTAAAAACATTAAAAAGGGTATAAATGCAACTCACAATGACTTTTTTGTCACATTTCTGAGAAAAAAGGACAGAATTGTGATACATAACCACAGAATTACAAGATATAAACAGAATTCTTTGTGTTTTTCTAGCAGTTCTGAGTTTACATCTCACACTTATGATTGGTTTCTCATAATTTAGAGTTACATCTCACACTTATGATTGGTTTCTCATAATTTAGAGTTTACATCTCACACTTATGATTGGTTTCTCATAATTTAGAGTTTACATCTCACACTTATGATTGGTTTCTCATAATTTAGAGTTTACATCTCACACTTATGATTGGTTTCTCATAATTTAGAGTTTACATCTCACACTTATGATTGGTTTCTCATAATTTAGAGTTTACATCTCACACTTATGATTGGTTTCTCATAATTTAGAGTTTACATCTCACACTTATGATTGGTTTCTCATAATTTAGAGTTTACATCTCACACTTATGATTGGTTTCTCATAATTTAGAGTTTACATCTCACACTTATGATTGGTTTCTCATAATTTAGAGTTTACATCTCACACTTATGATTGGTTTCTCATAATTTAGAGTTTACATCTCACACTTATGATTGGTTTCTCATAATTTAGAGTTTACATCTCACACTTATGATTGGTTTCTCATAATTTAGAGTTTACATCTCACACTTATGATTGGTTTCTCATAATTTAGAGTTTACATCTCACACTTATGATTGGTTTCTCATAATTTAGAGTTTACATCTCACACTTATGATTGGTTTCTCATAATTTAGAGTTTACATCTCACACTTATGATTGGTTTCTCATAATTTAGAGTTTACATCTCACACTTATGATTGGTTTCTCATAATTTAGAGTTTACATCTCACACTTATGATTGGTTTCTCATAATTTAGAGTTTACATCTCACACTTATGATTGGTTTCTCATAATTTAGAGTTTACATCTCACACTTATGATTGGTTTCTCATAATTTAGAGTTTACATCTCACACTTATGATTGGTTTCTCATAATTTAGAGTTTACATCTCACACTTATGATTGGTTTCTCATAATTTAGAGTTTACATCTCACACTTATGATTGGTTTCTCATAATTTAGAGTTTACATCTCACACTTATGATTGGTTTCTCATAATTTAGAGTTTACATCTCACACTTATGATTGGTTTCTCATAATTTAGAGTTTACATCTCACACTTATGATTGGTTTCTCATAATTTAGAGTTTACATCTCACACTTATGATTGGTTTCTCATAATTTAGAGTTTACATCTCACACTTATGATTGGTTTCTCATAATTTAGAGTTTACATCTCACACTTATGATTGGTTTCTCATAATTTAGAGTTTACATCTCACACTTATGATTGGTTTCTCATAATTTAGAGTTTACATCTCACACTTATGATTGGTTTCTCATAATTTAGAGTTTACATCTCACACTTATGATTGGTTTCTCATAATTTAGAGTTTACATCTCACACTTATGATTGGTTTCTCATAATTTAGAGTTTACATCTCACACTTATGATTGGTTTCTCATAATTTAGAGTTTACATCTCACACTTATGATTGGTTTCTCATAATTTAGAGTTTACATCTCACACTTATGATTGGTTTCTCATAATTTAGAGTTTACATCTCACACTTATGATTGGTTTCTCATAATTTAGAGTTTACATCTCACACTTATGATTGGTTTCTCATAATTTAGAGTTTACGTCTCACACTTATGATTGGTTTCTCATAATTTAGAGTTTATATCTCACAATTCTAACACTGTTTTTTCTCATAATTTTAAGTTGACATCTTACAATTCTAACATTTTTTCTTAGAATTCTGATTTTAAAAGTCACAATTCTGACTTTTCTAAGAACTGCGAGATAAAACTCAAAATTCAGAGAAAAAGTCAGAGTTGCGCGGTGTAAACTCAAGCTTATATCTCACAATTCTGTTTCCCCCCACCACAGAATATGACATTTTTAAAAAAACAATTGCAACTTTTTATCTCACAAGTCTTACGGTTTTTCTCAGAATTGCAATTCTGAGTTAATATCTCGCAGTGCCTGTATGATTTCATCAGACGGCAGGCATCTCACCTGAATATGGCCAGACTTAATGACCAGAGCACGAGAGGCTTCCGCAGCTCCAGCTTCTGCCTGTCCTTCATAAAGACACGTCCAAGAAATATAACCACCACATACACACCCGACAGAACAAACGCTGCTCCCCTGAAACACACAGGATTCACTTTCAGACCTGATGAAAACATATACATAGAGATATTACATATATGTGTGGATATCAAAGAATTCAAGTGACAGCAATGCCAGGCTTATTTATGTAGCGCATATATATTTATTTATATAGCATACATTCATACCGGTAATTCAAAAGAGTGAATTCTCAACAGTTTTATATATAACCACTCTGTCTTGACCTGAACCTGCCAATAAAAGGTTTCTGGACGCTTTATTAGAACATGGGCAGATGTTGACGTCACAATCAGGTGAAAGGTCAAAGGTGAGTGAATCTCTGCCGTCCTCCACGTGAACCTGTCTTATCACCGACATCGATCCATCAATCACAGCAGAGTCATAAATCTCCTGTAAAACTGTCTGAACACTTATATAGTTCACAGGCACACACATTAATGCACTGAATCATCAGTTCTGGTTTGTTAATGTGATTGTGATATTTAAGGTGAAAGGTCAAAAGGTGATTCTCTCAGACTTTATTGCTTCATTTGAATGAGTAAGGAGTGTTTAAACATACTACCTACTGCCTTTATGAAAAGTTAAAGCAGAATGCATGTTAGAAATGTGACATACATTGCACATTTTAAGCATCTTGTACTGTCTGTTATTGTTTTTTATTATATAATAAGTATTATAATGTATTGCATATCAGACTTTATGTGTGTGTATATATATAGCATCCCAGCCTATTCTATGTTATTCTGCTTTTGTGCATGCATTATAATATAGTTCATTCATCAGGAGTAACAGGATGAGTTCAAATGAATCAGTGATTCGCTTCTGATAATTCGACTCACCAGTTCTGCTTAAACCATTCCAGCGCGGCGCGATCGTTAAACTGACGCTCGAAGTCAAACGCGTGAAGCGACTCGTTCATCTTCATCGTGCTGTAAGTGTTTATATCTTCAGCAGGTGAACCTGAAGCGATGATGAAGCTGTTTCCGCGAGGAACCGGAGAAGATCGCTGATCGGCACCAACACGCCTTGCGGAACTTCCTAATTATATGCGAGAGGGGGAGGAGTCAGAGCTGCAGTTTCATCCAATCAGCATCAAAATACGCGTAGACGGTTGCATTTTTTATTAGACGAGCACGTTTCCCAAGTTTTATATTTATGAGCAAAAATTTGCACAAACAGCCACACACCCACACACTCACCCACACACTCACACTCACACACACACATGCTGGTTTTTATGGTTTATGGGGACTCTCCATAGGCGTAATGGTGTTTATACTGTACAGACCGTATATTCTATTGCCCTACACCAACCCTACCCCTAAACCTACCCCTCACAGGAGACTTTCTGCATTTTTAGATTTTCAAAAAAACTCATTCTGAATTATTTATAAGCCTTTTGAATAACGGGGACACAGAAAACGTCCTCATAAATCACCTTCTCGTTGTAATACCTATGTCATACCCATGTTATTATACAAATTTAAGATAGAGATGAAAGCAGTAATATGTGTTTTTTTACATCTCTCTCTCTCTCACACACACACACACACACACACACACACACACACACACACACACACACACACACACTCACACCATCCTGAAAGGGGTTAAGGAGCATCCAGGCCAGTTTCAAGATTTCTTTATTGTCACTATACAAGTATAGTGAAATTTTAGCAATCTTAACAGTGCAGTCACATGTAACTTAAACATCTGTAATACAAAAAAAAAGTAATAATAATAATAAAGTATGTTATTACTACACAATACAAGACAAACAATACACAAGCCAATGCAACCAAGGCGATAGTGCAAAGTTAAGCCTTGTCTTCAATACAGTCAGAGATAAACGGTATGCTGTTTAACAATACAATACAAAGACAGTACAAACAAGGCGATAGTGCAAATTTAAGCCTTATTAAATATCGTATTGCACACATTATTGCACAGTTGGCACATAATAGAAAATATGTATATGTTGCATTGTTTGCATTCTAAAGGCTCCAGTGAGTGGACAAATATTGCACAGGAATGTTGCACAATAGACATAATATTGCACAATATGAAGAGGTAAGAGCAGCGTAATGTAAACATATAAAGTGTGAACATTTACAGAGTTAGAGCACACTGAGGTATACAGGGGGTATTAACCTGTGTAGGTAGGCAATGGACTATAAAGGGTAATTCACAATGACCTGTTAAACTCGATAAACCTGATATAACTTTTGTTATTGGGACACACATTCAACTTAAAAACAAGGGGCGACATTAGTGTTGCTATAAACAGTTACCAGTTAAATCAATCTCCCAGTTACGAATGCCTTTCTGTGTTGTTGTTCAAAGCATTGAATTAAAATAAATAAATAAACAAAACTTACTTTAACTAATTAGCTCCGAAAAATTTACCTGAAATGGAAAACTCACCATAAAAGTATAGCGCCCCTTGCCCTAAATCACAGTCAGACGCAATGTAAGTGACATCTGTTGTTGAATTTGTTTGAAGGTATAAAATTATTTTTCAATTACAATAAACATTTAAAGGGGTCATATGATGCGATTTCAATTGTTCCTTTCTCTTTGGAGTGTTACAAGCTCTTGGTGCATAAAGAAGATCTGTAAAGTTGCAAAGACTAAAGTCTCAAATCCAAAGAGATATTCTTTATAAAAGTTAAGAGTCAGCCACGCCTACCTAAAACGCCTCGTTCTAACACGCCCCCACATGTCTACATCACTATGTGGGAAGATTTGCATAACGCCACCCAAATGTTCACGCAAAGAAAGAAGGCGTAACTTT
>JADLZM010015151.1:118536-138507 GCA_018148995.1 Sinocyclocheilus maitianheensis | reverse complement strand
CTGTTCTGATGACGCAAGAGTTGCAACTATGGCAGCTGAGAAGGCCATTCTTTGTGTTCTTTTTGAAGAATTTTCGGAGCCTGATGAAATCGGTATAAATACGTGTTTAATACTGCAAAATACGCTCGATGTTACAGTCACTGGCCTTGCCCTCCAGAATAAAAGAGAACATCCCGATCCAGTGAAGGGGTTTGTGCAAACTGTGGTTGATCCAACATGTGCCTCGCATTTCAGGATGAAAAGACAAACATTTCAGGTGAAGGATAATCCACTTCTTACCTCCGAGACTGTGTTATGATCTATATGGCCTTATTATTTTTATTGTGAGTATTCGGCTTATCATTATTGCTGATCGCTGTTGTTGTGCTATGTTATTGTAATATTTACCATTATATAATCAAAGTGTCACTCCATAATACAATAGCAAAATATATAAATATGTATAGTATTTTTAGGTCACATTAATCAGTGTCTAGCACACAATAGAAGACATTGCAATTACTAAATCATATTTAGACAGACTTAAAGAAGTTCCAGATCTATACTTGTGCTCTTATTATTTCAGTTATTTTGCCTTTAATATAAATAAACATGTGCAAACAATATACTTGCTCTTGTGAATTTATTTGGATGTTAATTACATTGTGCGAGCTGTCTCTTTAATACCACGTGGTTTACATCCCACAAACAAGAGAAAACGCGTCTCAAACCCGTTACACACCGTTGCACACCGTTTCCAGGAAACATGTCGTTCAACCCGGAAGCCGTAGCAAAGCGGTGCACACCGGTTTGAGCTTGAACGTGCCCCAGGTTCGTGGGTTTTTCCCGATCCCTCCCCCGTATCTCTACCACTTGCTTCCCGTCATTACACTGTCCTAACTAAATAAAGGCAAAACGCCCCAAAAAATAAGTATTTTTAAGCAAAACACTCGTAAATGCTTTACAGCACAAACAAATGAATGAATGAAAAACTGAATTAATTAATTCATAGATAAATAAATAAATACATATCGTGAAAAGACATGATTAATTTTACATTTATAATTTTTGGACTGAAAAAATCCGACTTGTGATATAAAAGGTCGCAACTATCTTTACTCCTCTCCCGCAAACAACAGTAATGAACTTTAGACACCTGCGGGCTTTTATTTTGAAAATTCGCACTGTTCTGTTTTTAAACGAGCCGCTGCTGCGTCCTGCTTCACTGCTGTAGTTTATAAGTGTCTCAAAATCATGCAAAAAGCTGCACAAACTCACTCACTGCAAGTGTGTCATGATGTTTTTTTCCAACTGTTATTAAACTACACCCATCAAGCATTACTACTCTTATCAGCTTTGACAGCAACCACTTTAATCATCTGAATGATGCATATAGTTCATAATTCACTAATGCATGAAAACACAAGATCCTCAGTTCCTTCCTGATGTGTGTGTGCAGTTGTCTGTTGTTCCTGTTATCAGTGTGTGACAGATGTGTGTTTTTATGGGCGTTATTGTATGAAATGCTGATATTCTTTGACTGAAAGGTCATTCAGCTGACAACATGTCCACGTGTTCTGGTCTACTACTAATAAAATATAATTAATAATTAATTTTTGTGGTAATAAAAATAGATGTAGGTTAAGTGAACAATAGCCTTTAAATTGACTTAAAATACATATGTAATAGCAATGAGGCAATTAGTTCAAATAAAGTATCAAAAGCAAGAAATCCTATGGTTTTATTGAACAAAACTGTTAAAATACTGTATTATAATGTAATAGAGCCACTGATCTACAGCATATATAATTATAATATAATATAATCGCTATTATAGATCAGTGAATAGAGCTAATGTACAGTATGCATTACAACAAAGGCCTGCAGAGGGGCCAACGGCCTGACGATTGTTTTTACACATTACTGTGCGATCTAATCCTTGTTTAATATTGATTTAAGTCAAATGTCCACTTAATCTGTAATATTTGGCCATTTCCTTAGAACAGAAATGCTATAGCCACTGTAATTAAATGAATATGTGGACATCAAAACGTGTAAACTCAAGAGTGAGGGTTTGAGTTTTTATTTTGAAACCGTGAGATAATGATGTATTCTCCTGTGTTTGCATGGATTTATAAATGATTTACCTTACAAATCTGATTAAATGGCACACGTTGCGTTCCCAGATGAGCGTTATAATAAACCCAAGCACACAACAACATGCAGAGATGGAGTTTGAGACGCTCTACACGTGTAAACGATAACAGTTCCTGTAGAACTACTGTGACACATGTACTTAACCTACACAACTATAACTGCATCACATATAATTATTTAATTAAATCGTAGTGTTTGTGAATTCACAGTTATGCTTAATTATGATATCATGCAGCCTTGGAAAACAGTCTAATAATGTGTTTTATGGATTCTCGTCCAGTGAAATGCGGCACCTCCGGTATTTTGCCGGTTAGTCGACGCAGGCTAAATGAAGTCGGCGATTTTTTTATTATCGAATATTCGATTAGAATCGACGAATCCTACAGCCCTACTGTCAAACGATTAATCGCATCCAAAATATAAGTTTTTGTTTAAATAACCTTGAACTGCAATAAAAGTTATAAAATGAATTAGTTGTTATGTGTAAGTGTGTGGAAGGATAATATGAAACGTGCTGATGATCTTTCAGATGTAGAAACTCATAAATGAGGGGCATTATATTAATTCAGTTATATTAATTCTCAAACATTAAAGCAGTGTTTCTGTCTTTGATTTTCTAGGAAATGCATGAATTTAAAAAAGTTTAGCTTGAATACAATGATAAAAGCATCTGTCAAATGCATGCATGTAAATGTTACTGTCTGTATAAGAGAATAAGAGTTTAGTAAGTGCTCACAGTAATCTCAGCCACTAGAGGCCACAGTTTTTATCACTTTTTATAATAAATGATTGGATGGATGACTAAAATGACGAAGACACTTCAAGAAAATGCCTGATTTTGGACCATTGCGGTTTTATTTTGTGTTGTGACAAATATATTATGACAGTTTAGCATAGTATTTGTAGTATTGTAGTTCATTTATGTTGTTTTTGTTCTACAGAATGGGACGCAGTGAAAGACATGCATGAATTTAAAAAAGTTTAGCTTGAATACAATGATAAAAGCATCTGTCAAATGCATGCATGTAAATGTTACTGTCTGTATAAGAGAATAAGAGTTTAGTAAGTGCTCACAGTAATCTCAGCCACTAGAGGCCACAGTTTTTATCACTTTTTATAATAAATGATTGGATGGATGACTAAAATGACGAAGACACTTCAAGAAAATGCCTGATTTTGGACCATTGCGGTTTTATTTTGTGTTGTGACAAATATATTATGACAGTTTAGCATAGTATTTGTAGTATTGTAGTTCATTTATGTTGTTTTTGTTCTACAGAATGGGACGCAGTGAAAGACAAATGGAATGAAAAGTCAGTTTATGTGGTTGGAAAAGCGACAGCATCTTTAGGTATGAAATCATTTCACACACACACACACACACACACACACACACACTCACACACACACACACACACTAACACTCACACACACACACACACTCACTCACTCACTCACACACACATGCGCGCATACACACACAGTGTAAGCACACAATTATCAGTGTTTCAGGAGGGCGCTAATGAGACGAGGCCGTTAACATCTGCTGGAAATCATCACTGTGTGCTGCATAAACAGCGACTGATTGATAAAAGCAGTGTATGATTTCTGACGCGATGACTCTCTGATTCATTACAGTCAAACACAGCAGAACAACCACAAACACTCATCATCCTCATCCTCAGCATCAGCAGCATTTCCTCTCGTTTAACGTGTTCATTATGCTGATAATCACTGTACTAATAAATTATTGTGTTTACAAGAATAGTTCATCATTAAATTTAAATTCTGCCATCATTTTCCTGTCCTGAACCTGTTTTCCTTTCCTCAACAAAACTTAAAAGGAGAAATTTTGAATGTAAAAAATAAGCTGTTTTACATACAGTGAAAATAAAAGGTGACTTGGACCGGCAAACCTCAACAATCACACTGTGAGCCAAACCATATTTATCTGTGAGGAATAGAGCCACTAATAATATTTCCTTTTATCGCAGCTCTGAAACCTTATTCAACATCAAACCTGATGCAACACGTGTTAGTGCATGTTTGATTTCAACAAGCATGCATTAAACTGATTGACTTTTACATTGCTCCAATAAATAACCAAATAAATAAACGCTCTTCTTTTGAACTTTCTATTCATCAAAAAAAAAGAAATCGACAAAAATATGAAGCAGAACCATTTTAGTATCATTGATAAACTATTATAGTTTTTGTTAATATTTTGAATTAATTATTTTTATTTGATCACTTTTCATTTTAATTTTTGGTTAGAGTTTTAGTAATTCTGTTGTTTTTGTCATTTTTATTAGTTTTTTTATTTTTACTTATTTTTTTATATTTCTAGTTTTTGTTTAGTTTAAGCTATTTTAGTACTTTATTAAAACTAAACAAAAAAGGGAAATGTTGCTTTGGCAAATAGCTAAAAAATATTTATAGAAATTCTGTAAATATGATCATTTTCATGAAAAATATTTACAAAGAATATTTTTACATATTTTATGTTATTTCTGTTGCTTTCAATTTATGATTTTTTAAAATTATTTTAATTTTAGTTAACAAAAATAACTCAACATTGATAATAATAAATTTATAATAAATGTGACACTGAAGACTGGAGTAATGATGCTGAAAATTCAGCTTCGATCACAGAAATAAATTACATTTTTACAACATATTCACAGAGAAAACAGTTATTTTAAACTGTAATACTATTTCACAATTTTTACAGTATTTTTGATCAAACAAATGCAGCCTTGATGAGCAGAAGAGACTTCTTTCAAAAGCATTAAAACACTCATTTGCATGATCTCACAGACTGAAGGAGAGCCGGTTCTTGTTTGTCATTATTCTCATTCACATGTTCTTCCAGCAGAAGAAAAGACATGTTCTCTGTCTGTTCAGTATAATTTAAACTAAGACACTATCTGTTATTCTTGGTCAACAGCTGCCAAAGCCCCTCCCCTTCCTTCTCATTAATATGCAAATGAGCAGCTCTGGACAGAGGCATCATGTCTTCAGTGTGAATGGAGCTGAATAATACATTGCATGTTTGAAAAGTGAATCTAAAGGCATCTTTACACAGCTGAGTTAAGGCTGCTCTGTGCCACATTAAAGACAAAATTAAGCCTGCTCTGACCCACCTCAGCTCCTATATTAAAGTATTCAATTCTAATTTCTGAAATGCATTTATGCCACCTCTAAGCAGCAAAAAGTAAAGACACGAAATGCCGCTTCAGAAGTGCTTCTGAGCCACATTTGCAAAGCAAAGAAGCAAAAAATCTTGTTTTCTAAAAAAACAAGTTTGTCCAGTGATGAGGATCATTGAGCTGTTATCATGATTCTCCGTAGACTCTATGAGATCCGTATTTAAGGCGCTCAGAGGAACACAGATATGGATTAATCTTCATTAAACATTCACAAGACAGAAGACGTCTGTGAATAATTCATGTCAGCTGTATTTGAGCTTATAATATATACTCCCTCCACTCATCTGACACATTTAAATGATCCAAATCTGCTTTCAGAGCTGCTCTCTACAAATAATACTGATCAAATATAATGATCATTAAACCAGTATCACAGTGATTCGTTCATGTATGCATTTTTTTATTTATTTATTTATCATTTAACTTTATCTTGATGTACTAAACTAAAAATGACATAAAAACGAATAAAAACTAAGACATATTAAAAACAAAAACTAAAAATGACAAAAACACACAACAAATGTACTAATACTGAAAACACAAAATATAAAAATAAAAATGAATTCAAAATATTAATAAAAATTATAAAATATTATTTCAGTGATACTAAAATAATACTATGCACATTTCAGGAATGTTATAATATCTAGTTTAAACTAGTTTAATATATATAAATATTTTTAGAAGATCTTTTGTCTTTTTAAAAATAACATTCTTATGCACAAACACAAATGCATGCACATTATACAGACAATGCAAAGTGTGAGGCAGTTTACTCTTAGTTTGCATTTATGATTTATGATGCAGATATGAGATGTGTGTGAGTCTGTGTGTGTGTGTGTGTGTGTGTGTGAGTGAGTGTGTGTGTGTGTGTGAGTGTGAGTGAGTGTGTGTGTGTGTGTGAGTGTGAGTGAGTGTGTGTGTGTGTGTGAGTGTGAGTGAGTGTGTGTGTGTGTGTGAGTGTGAGTGAGTGTGTGTGTGTGTGTGAGTGTGAGTGAGTGTGTGTGTGTGTGTGAGTGTGAGTGAGTGTGTGTGTGTGTGTGAGTGTGAGTGAGTGTGTGTGTGTGTGTGAGTGTGAGTGAGTGTGTGTGTGTGTGTGAGTGTGAGTGAGTGTGTGTGTGTGTGTGAGTGTGAGTGAGTGTGTGTGTGTGTGTGAGTGTGAGTGAGTGTGTGTGTGTGTGTGAGTGTGAGTGAGTGTGTGTGTGTGTGTGAGTGTGAGTGAGTGTGTGTGTGTGTGTGAGTGTGAGTGAGTGTGTGTGTGTGTGTGAGTGTGAGTGAGTGTGTGTGTGTGTGTGAGTGTGAGTGAGTGTGTGTGTGTGTGTGAGTGTGAGTGAGTGTGTGTGTGTGTGTGAGTGTGAGTGAGTGTGTGTGTGTGTGTGAGTGTGAGTGAGTGTGTGTGTGTGTGTGAGTGTGAGTGAGTGTGTGTGTGTGTGTGAGTGTGAGTGAGTGTGTGTGTGTGTGTGTGTGTGTTTGACCTCTTTGAGTGGATCTCGTCATGTGAGTCTCACTGTCCTCTGCTGGTCACTGTGTGTCATTACACTCAAGATGATGTTGCATTACAGTTTTTTTCAGCTGCTTACACACATTTTCAAAACTTCACACACAAATCCAAGAACTGCACACAAAATGCAAAAAGCCTCACATCTCGTGCAAAACGAAGCACTGCGTTCAAAATATCTCAAACACGTCTCAAAAGCACACATTTACAAACAGCTTTGCCATAATATTAATTCCTGTTAGATGTGTGTGTGTTACATCGAGAAGTGTGTGTTGTGTTTTGCAAAAAGTGTTTTCTGAAAGTGAAAGTCTGAGAATCAGTGTCTGGTTTTGTAGGTTTGGTGTGTGCTTCTGCTGTTTGAGTGTCAGCTTTCAGAAACTGTGTGAAGATGCAGTGTGGAAGCAGATGAAAACAGCTGTAACACAAGAAGAGCTTATGTGCATTCAGAAGAACACTCGTAAAATGTGTATTTGTGTTTGTTTGACTCATTTATCAGACTAAATAAATCACTTGCATGCTAAAGAATAACTGAGTGTTAGTATGCTGTGTAATGTGATTCCTGGCTCTAATCGTGTGTGTTTTTGTGTTTAACGCAGGTGTTCTGAGGGGTGATGCCCCGCTCAACCAGATCATCAATGTGTTAGGCGTCAGAGACAGACGCGTGTTTGTGTGTGTGTGTGTGTGTGTGTGTGTGAGTGTGAGTGTGTGTGTGTGTGTGTGAGCGTGTGTGAGTGAGTGTGAGTGTGTGTGTGTGTGTGTGAGCGTGTGTGAGTGAGTGTGAGTGTGTGTGTGTGTGTGTGAGCGTGTGTGAGTGAGTGTGAGTGTGTGTGTGTGTGTGTGAGCGTGTGTGAGTGAGTGTGAGTGTGTGTGTGTGTGTGTGAGCGTGTGTGAGTGAGTGTGAGTGTGTGTGTGTGTGTGTGAGCGTGTGTGAGTGAGTGTGAGTGTGTGTGTGTGTGTGTGAGCGTGTGTGAGTGAGTGTGAGTGTGTGTGTGTGTGTGTGAGCGTGTGTGAGTGAGTGTGAGTGTGTGTGTGTGTGTGTGAGCGTGTGTGAGTGAGTGTGAGTGTGTGTGTGTGTGTGTGAGCGTGTGTGAGTGAGTGTGAGTGTGTGTGTGTGTGTGTGAGCGTGTGTGAGTGAGTGTGAGTGTGTGTGTGTGTGTGTGAGCGTGTGTGAGTGAGTGTGAGTGTGTGTGTGTGTGTGTGAGCGTGTGTGAGTGAGTGTGAGTGTGTGTGTGTGTGTGTGTGTGAGTGCGAGTGTGTGTGTGTGTGTGTGTGTGTGTGCGTGTGTGTATGTGTGTATGGGTGTGAGTGTGTGTGTGTGTGTGAGTGTGTGTGACTGTGTGTGTGTGTGTGTGTGTGTGTGTCAGCATGGCTCTGACCGACTCACACAAAGTCAAGAGACAACGACTCGACAGAATCTGTGAAGGTCAGACTCTTTTATTCTGCTCATGATCTCAATCTGCTTCATTTTCAGGCCCAGACTGAATCTTTTCACATGGTTTTAGGGAAAATGCGGAATTCTGTGGAATGGATTTAAACACTGCACTGCAACTTATGCACACTTGATTATTTATTTTATATATTTATTTATTTTATTTATTTAATTATTTTTAGAAGGGTTGTGCAAAATTCAGAATTTAGGAATAGGCTCTCTTTAAATGTATGAATGTGAATTTGAATTGAGTCAATCACAACACGCAGGAACTTGAATTGGAATCAGTGTTATTTTAGCACTATTTATACACTATTGATTCATATTTTGAAATAGCTTTTATTTTTATATTTTGTTTTCATATTATTTTTAGATAAAATTTCTTCATTTTAATATGTGCATGAAATAGGAGCTCCCCATAAAGTGTCTCTAAGAAAAACATAATTTTTTATTATTTCTTTAAATACATTTTCCTATTGAGGTTGGATTTATTTAATAACCTAAACTTATTTCAGTTTGTTGCCTAGGCAACACATTTTTTTAGTTGAAGTTTTTCCTCTAATATTTGTATTTAACTGTATTTTATGTCACATTTATTTTAGTTAATAAACATGTTTTAATAGTTTTCATTTTAGTTAACAGTAAAAGGAAATCGATCTCCCACAATCCACTGCAAACTCACATTAATTTCTGTTTCCGTTCTGATATGAAATCTGTTCCTGATGGATAACATCGAGTCGCTGTAGTCAGTGCATTACATGAAACATGGCACGTCGTTTAGCAAATCGGCACAAACAGAAATGAGCTCATGAGCATCAAAATGATAATAGATCCTTCTATTATCTATTGAAACCCACAATAATATTTAAAATATTAGCAAGCAAATCTTCATTTATTGGGTACTTTCAATTGGGAGGTGGCTGTCCCGATCCCTAACTTATGAAAATGATATTAAAATTAAGAACTTTTTTCGAAGTTATTCCATAAAATGTAGTTTTTGCATCGTATTTTAGTATGTTTTAGTATGCGAGTTAAAATTCTGCAATGTGATGCGGTTGCTAAAACATTACCGTCACTATCGAAACATGGGATGTTTTGTCAAAAATAAAATATACTGAATTATGGTTGGTTCAATGTATATTCAAACTAATGAATCCTTAACTTTGAAATCAGTATGATCATCTTTTTGCCTTTTACAAAGAAAAATTGCATTAAAAAAACAAACAAATCTAAAAAATTACACTTGAAATATTGTTACAAATTTAATTGTTATTGATTTACCTCTGAAAAAAATAATATTTTTGTAATAAAATATCTATTTGTAATAAAATAGCAACTAAATATATTTACAATCTAGATGCAAGCTAAATCTTAATAGGTCAATATAACCCTTCTAATTAAATTATTATTACTGTGTTTCGCTAGTGACAAATTTGGGGAGAAGACAAATCTTCCAAAACTTTCTGAAAATACAATATAAGAATTAACTGCACAATTACTAGAAATGTGTACCTTGGGTATTATACAATTTGCATACATACAAATGTTTTGGAAAAAGACACATTTGTTTCGAGATGTTTCTGAATGGCCCATATACGCTGCAGGAGCCGTTCAGAATATGCAACACAATCTGTTACATTTTATTAAGTTCCACAAAAGTTACATTGGCCAATAGCTTTGTGGCAGGTGTTTGGATGATGTAGGTGGTTGCTAAGGTGCTCTCAGTGGTTGCTAGGTACCACGGGTAACAAACTGAGGTTTAAAAACGTTGGGAACATTGTTTGAAAATGTTTCTAAAAGGTTCAAATGTCCAGTTTTCTTGTCGTGGTAAGAATGTTATTTAAAGGTTACAAAAGTGTTTCTTTTGTAATATTCTAAGAATGTTAAAATATCTGGCATTCTTGATGTTAATAGAGCGTTATTTAAAGGTTACAAAAATGTTTATAACATTCTACTAACTTTATGTTTTACCAAAATATAACATTATTAGAATATTTATTTTTAATTTAATTTAACCCAAAATGTAACATTATTTGAATGTTACATTTCTAAAAACATTACAATGTGCAGTTTTCTTGATGTGATTCTAACATTAAAGATTACAAAAACGTTTTTACAACATTCTACTGACTTTACTTCATCCAAAATATAATCATGAGAACATTAAAACATCCCTGCTTCTTGTCATGATTATAACGTTATTTAAAGGTTACAAAAAACAGTTCTTAGAATGTTCAAGTACAAATAACATCATTCTGAATTTTGATCCAAGAATATTTTCTCTTAACAGTATAAAAACATATATATATATATATATATATATATATATATATAAAATATGAATACATTTACTGTATAAGAAAGTTTCATAAACTTTATTTTAAGAATATTTTGTGCTAACACTTATATAACTTTCAAAAAACATTAGCTGGGTGGTTGTTTACTGGTCCACATTAAAAGAGGCCGAACACATTCTCATGGCAATTTGCAACTATTTAAAATTTTATTGACTCATTTGCATGAATTCGTATCATATTTGTACATTTTCATTGCATCTGCTCATGCATTGGGCCGTTCTTGCAGATATTTCCAGACTCTGGTGGGTATTATACAATTTGCATACATACAAATGTTTTGGAAAAAGACACATTTGTTTCGAGATGTTTCTGAATGGCCCATATACGCTGCAGGAGCCGTTCAGAATATGCAACACAATCTGTTACATTTTATTAAGTTCCACAAAAGTTACATTGGCCAATAGCTTTGTGGCAGGTGTTTGGATGATGTAGGTGGTTGCTAAGGTGCTCTCAGTGGTTGCTAGGTACCACGGGTAACAAACTGAGGTTTAAAAACGTTGGGAACATTGTTTGAAAATGTTTCTAAAAGGTTCAAATGTCCAGTTTTCTTGTCGTGGTAAGAATGTTATTTAAAGGTTACAAAAGTGTTTCTTTTGTAATATTCTAAGAATGTTAAAATATCTGGCATTCTTGATGTTAATAGAGCGTTATTTAAAGGTTACAAAAATGTTTATAACATTCTACTAACTTTATGTTTTACCAAAATATAACATTATTAGAATATTTATTTTTAATTTAATTTAACCCAAAATGTAACATTATTTGAATGTTACATTTCTAAAAACATTACAATGTGCAGTTTTCTTGATGTGATTCTAACATTAAAGATTACAAAAACGTTTTTACAACATTCTACTGACTTTACTTCATCCAAAATATAATCATGAGAACATTAAAACATCCCTGCTTCTTGTCATGATTATAACGTTATTTAAAGGTTACAAAAAACAGTTCTTAGAATGTTCAAGTACAAATAACATCATTCTGAATTTTAATCCAAGAATATTTTCTCTTAACAGTATAAAAACATATATATATATATATATATATATATATATATATAAAATATGAATACATTTACTGTATAAGAAAGTTTCATAAACTTTATTTTAAGAATATTTTGTGCTAACACTTATATAACTTTCAAAAAACATTAGCTGGGTGGTTGTTTACTGGTCCACATTAAAAGAGGCCGAACACATTCTCATGGCAATTTGCAACTATTTAAAATTTTATTGACTCATTTGCATGAATTCGTATCATATTTGTACATTTTCATTGCATCTGCTCATGCATTGGGCCGTTCTTGCAGATATTTCCAGACTCTGGTAGGATTGTGAACTATTTATCATGACACTGCGTGTGAAGGTTCTTACAGTGAACATAAAGAGTTGTATGTAATCATAAATTGAGCATAAAGATATTTTACACTTAGAAGAACCTTTAGGACGATAAGATACAAACAATGGTGAAAAAAGACACAAATTGTCACTGTATAACTCAAACCAAGATGGGTTATAGTAAACTAAAACTTCTTTTGGTTTTGTGTTTTCCAATGTTTTCCATTGATGTATGGTTTGTTAGGATCGGACAATATTTGGCTGAGATACAACTATTTGAAAATCTGGAATCTGAGGGTGCAAAAAAATCTAAATATTGAGAAAATCATCTTTAAAGTTGTTCAAATGAAGTTCTTAGCAATGCATATTACTAATCAAACATTAAGTTTTGATATATTTACGGTAGGAGATTTACTAAATATCTTCATGGAACATGATCTTTACTTAATATCCTAATGATTTTTGGCATAAAAGAAAAATGTATAATTGTGACCCATGCAATGTATTGTTGTCTATTGCTACAAAAATCCCCCAGCGACTTAACACTGCTTCTGTGCTGCAGGGACACATATGTATAGCATGAATATAAACCAAACAGCCCAAACTGTCTACGTTATTTATAAATCTTTGTAAGTGACGTGTTCAGCATTAACGCGTTCTGCCCAGATCTGTGTGAGGATTAACACCGCATCCTAACACCGTGCAAGACACTGAACTAAATAACCATTCGCACTCTGGGATCTTTATATTGCTGACATTGGAGAGAAATCAGTCCCTTCATGTTTGGCAGACGTTGAGACACAAATGATGAGATGACAGTTTGAGTGTTTGTCATAGGGGACAGTGGTATTAAGTTTGTTTTATTTGGACTAATCTCTCAGTGCTGTAGGGAAGGATAACCCCCTTTAGATTAGCATGAGCCCTTTGCCAATGTGTCGTCCTTCTGTCTTGCCTCTTTTTTACATCTTTCCCTCCCAAATCAAAACCCGATGGCTGAAAGCATCCAGAATCCAGTTTGTGTATAAAGTGTGTTTCCTTGCTGTTAAGTTGGTAAGTTGGTGTTACGGAGCAGTTGTGTTGTCCTATTCTTCTTCCGTCTGACTTGCTTATGTTTCCAATGCTGAATAATTTAGGGTTTACCTGCCAATCACACCTCAATTAATGCAAAAAAAAAAAATGTTGGCTAGAGATCAGGTGAAATGTTACCTCCCTCGCACACCTTCGCAGGGAAACATGAGAAGTGAAATCAAACACCTGCTTTTCCCTCTCCTCACAACCGTCCTCTCTTCTTTCCTCACCCGTGCATGCATTCACTACACATTACGCTTTCATTCTGTAGTGCACGAGCATTTGCACTCAAACTCGATCTCTGTCGGCTAATGGGTTGCTTCCACTGAAACAAACCGCAATCTCTGCAGCAACTTCATGGCTGTCCGTGGCACCGTTCCTCCTCCGGATTACTACCCTTTTGATATCGCTCTATCAGCCCAGCCACCTGAAGATCTGCAGGGCTTTTATAAAGGAAACCAGCACATGCTGAGCAGATCAGGCTCGCATTATGGCTTGGCCACAGGAGGGGTCAGGAACACTTGGGATCAAGGGCAAGCTAGAGCAACTACTCCTGCTCCTTCGCCCAGGCCTCCTCCTCCTCCTCCTCCTCCTCCTCCTCCTCCCTCGGCTCATGAGATCAGCCGCTTGTACAGGGATTCTCTATCCATCAAGATGATCCCAGACAGCCAGCGCATTCGCAGTAGAGCCGCTTCACCGGCTTGCTTTGGCATTGAATCCAGATTTCCAGCAGAACACTCCGTGTACAGCGACGCCAACGGCCTTCCTCTGGACTCTGGATCCACCTGCATAGTAGTGGACCCTACAGCTCCAGTCATGGATGGGACTCTTCCTCGAGGGAACCCTGCTTACGGCTCTGTGTCAACTCAAAGGATGCCTTACGACCCTGCTTACGATCCAGGCTCTGCTCACCACCCTCCGGCGGCCGTCTCTGTCGACCCCAAGAGAACCGTGGATCCCAGTTTTCTAGCTCTCCTGCGCTCCGAGGGTCTGTCGGAAAGCACTATAACTCTTCTCCTACAGCAAGGGTTTGATTCTACCTCCATGCTTGCTATGATGGAAGACCACGACGTCCGCTCTGTCGCTCCCAATTTGGGCCAAGCACGAATGCTTTCTCGAGTGGTTTTCAATTGCAAGACGGGAGCAACCGGTGCTGCGGTTATGCGAGGTCGTTCTAACAGCTTCAGCCATCGCAATGATCTCTACATGCAGTCTCAGGCAGTGGATGGAAACCTCATTCAACAGCCTCCCAGCGCCCTGCAGTCCGTCTCTCCTAGAATGGGAGAGTTTCTCGGTCGGCGGCCGAACAGCGCTCCGTCTCAGCATCTCCTCGAAACCACGACATATCCAGGGGTTCGCTCGGTCGGAGGTTTTCCGGTCAGTCCGGGGGGCTATGCCACACAAACACGACCTTTGTACAATGCCCACACCGGCCTGGCCATGTCTGCTCAACAACAACCTCCGACTACTCCAGGAGTGGCACCCAAGACCTTCTCCACTACATACAGCCCTATGGAGCTGATGAAGCGCCCTCCGAACCTTCCCCCTCTCTCTCCTTCTCATAGCCCCCATCACAGCCCTCAGTTAATGCGCAAGGGAGCAGCTCCTGGGGAGAGTGCCATCCTTCCAGCATCTTCAGCCCTCCAGCCTCAGACCCTAAATCCTAACAACAAACAAACCCGGAGAACCGGACCTCCGGTCATTGTATCCACCATGGCTTCACCTGACACAAGTAACGACCTTATTTCTGTCTTTTTTGGCGGTTTTAGCTTTACCTACATTGTAAAAAAACAAAAAACATAAAATTTACAGTAAAAAAAAATGGCAGCTGTAGTTGCCAGAATCTTAGCGTAAAAAATACAGTAGCAACATTTTAGGTTTTAACTTAAATTTACATTTAAATACTGTAATTTCATTAACTGATATAATGTTAAATATACCAACCTATTGAAGTACTGAAATCTGTTTTGTACCGTTGTAATACACTGATAACCACCAAAATCACCAGGAGGTGGTTTTGGGTTTGTGCTTGTTGATGTTTAGGCGTTGTTTATTCTTTGCTTCTGCTTCAAATGTGCTCTACATATTCCTTGTTTTTAGCAGAGGCGGACAATAGTGAAGTATTTTTACTCTTCCTTAAAAGTAAATTTTTCAAGTGTCTGTGGTTTATCAGTGTTTTTCTTTAGAAAACCTTTACGTCACAACTTTCCAAAGCATAATGTTGTACTTTTTACTGCACCACATTTTATATTAAATATAATTTAATACTTAATTACTTTAGAAATCTAGTACTTTCTTACTTCTACTTAAGTAAATGTTTTTAGTAATATGGATTAGTGTTGGGAAACGATTAATCGCATCCAAAATAAACATTTTGTTTATATAATATATGTGTGTGTACTGTGTATATTTATTATGTGTATATATAAATACACACACATACAGTATATATTTTGAAAATATTTACATGTATATATTTATATTAATATAATTTATATTATATATAAATATATTTTTCTTAAATATATACAGGCATGTGTGTGTATTAATATATAGACATAATAAATATACACAGTACACACACATATATTATATATATATATATTTGTTTTGTGATCCCAGCTGAACTTCACGAATCCCTTGAATAGACTCGGCTTCATAACTATTTAAGAAACTCTTTGCAGCAGCTTAAGGAAAATAGAAGGTTTTTTACTGACCTTGAACTTGAGTGCATTGCTCACTGTGTGTGCATGAATGTGTTTTCAGACCTGCATTTGTGTGTTTTACAATTTTAAAAAGAACAGTGTCACTGCCATGAGTTCAGAGTAAGATTGAAGATTGATTATAATTCTTTACAAGCAATTTTAACCCATGCCTCTTCCTTTTGGGGCCCATGATTATGCATTACATTTAATCTTCAAGAACCGCAGTGTTTTCTCTCTCTGTTCAGTTAACAGTGTGTGTGAGCTTTACAGTTCGAGCTGAGCACTGTACCTCACTGCAGGCCTAATCAGAGTCTTAGAGCCTAAAATCTCATTAGGGTTAATAGGATATGCAGAGACACGGTCCTCTGGGAACGCGTTAGAGTCTCTCGACTGGAGACACACACTGAGAGTCTCTAAAAAACTCACTTGACATTTTAGGACACACACTGAGAGTCTCTAGAAAACTCACTTGACATTTCAGATTTTTGGCAAGATTTTACAAGTGAATTGTGGAGACTGTTTCAGGCTATAGTTCACCAAACCGCCGGGGATCCATGAAGGTTCTTTGAGGTTCTTCTGTGTGCTAAATGCACATGAGGAGTTTGTCAGGCTGAAGGTTGTTGGTGTTCAGGAGGCTGGTGGCAGATCTGTATATGAGCTCTGTTACAGCTGACACGTGACTGACTTCAACATCGAAATATGGTTGAAATAATGTTAGCTGTTTCAATGTTGAAAAAACATTGCAACAATGTTAAATGCTAGGCTAACAAAATGCTCACAAATCAACTCAAAGACATTGTAAAAGACAACATTGCAATGGCAATGTTGATTCAACTCGCAGGATTACATTAAAATTCAGTGAGTTTCATCAGAGGAATAATACTTCACTATGAACGCGTTCTTTGTTTCTTCCTTCATTCCTCCTGCCATTTTTCTTTTTCTAACTTGCTTTTTTTTCTTTCTTTCCAGTATGTGTCATTAGTCGCTCCATTTTAATCACATTGTAATCACACAGATAATGTGTGTAAATGAGGACAGCTATACATTTGTGTGCATTTTATTTAGAAAGACACATCATCATCCTAATGAATGCATGTGTACGAACACATTTTACAAACTGAAGAAGTGTGTGTTTATTTGTGTGTGTGTGTGTGTGAGTGAGTGTGTGTGATTTTGTGTGTGTGTGTGTGTGTGTGTGTGTGTGAGTGAGTGTGTGTGATTTTGTGTGTGTGTGTGTGTGTGTGAGTGAGTGAGTGTGTGTGTGCGTGCGTGCGTGCGTTTGTTTGTTTGTTTGTGTGTGTGTGTGTGTTGAGAGGGCGGTGCTCTGCTGTGGCTGCTGGTAGTCTTACTCTTAAACTCTCTCGGTTGGTTGGTTTCATAAGTAGTTTATTAAAGGTGCTGTTAAACAGAGCAGCATCCGCCGCTCACCGGCAAACACACACCGAGCAGTTTGACCGCCGGATTGAGCCTGCCGCAGGTCAGTGACACATGTGCGTTTGTGTGTTTGTGTGTGAGAGAGAGAGAGAGAGAGAGAGACACGTGACCTGCTGGAGAATCATCTGAACCTGCTTACGCCCAGAACACCTGTGGCTACGGTGCATTATGGGTAGTGACGACAAGTATGGAAGGGTAAATTAGCTTATGTGTGCAGCGGGATGAGTCAGTTTGTGTTTTCAGTACATGTCCTGTAGAAAGACAGAAGCGATTAAAGACGTGTGTGTGTGTGTGAGAGAGAGTGTGTGTGTGTGTGTGTGGTTATGTAATCTTGAGTATAGACGTGTGCTCTTCCGATCTGTGGTTATGTAATCTTGAGTATAGACGTGTGCTCTTCCGATCTGTGGTTATGTAATCTTGAGTATAGACGTGTGCTCTTCCGATCTGTGGTTATGTAATCTTGAGTATAGACGTGTGCTCTTCCGATCTGTGGTTATGTAATCTTGAGTATAGACGTGTGCTCTTCCGATCTGTGGTTATGTAATCTTGAGTATAGACGTGTGCTCTTCCGATCTGTGGTTATGTAATCTTGAGTATAGACGTGTGCTCTTCCGATCTGTGGTTATGTAATCTTGAGTATAGACGTGTGCTCTTCCGATCTGTGGTTATGTAATCTTGAGTATAGACGTGTGCTCTTCCGATCTGTGGTTATGTAATCTTGAGTATAGACGTGTGCTCTTCCGATCTGTGGTTATGTAATCTTGAGTATAGACGTGTGCTCTTCCGATCTGTGGTTATGTAATCTTGAGTATAGACGTGTGCTCTTCCGATCTGTGGTTATGTAATCTTGAGTATAGATCCCACGAGGTTCCTCAGTGAGATGTGAGTTTATATCGCTCGCTTTCCAGGTCAGATCAGGCCGATTTTGAGTTTTTTCAGTCAAAGACATTCATCTGCATGCTTCTAAATAAACATGTTCAGTGGCGTTTAATGATGATTTAGATGTTTGTAATGCCGTCAGTGTTGAGTTTGGATATGAAGCGTGTCTGTGTCTCTGGATGGAGGTCGGCATGAATAATTAATGCGTTGTAAATGGAACGGCTCCTGGATATTGAATATTGAATATCCACACCGACTGTGTGTCACCCTCTTTTGTTTTCGTTTTTATTTTTTAATCATGAGTTTTTAGTCTCTTATACAGTGACACCCCAAAAGTATTCAGGTCATACTTAACAATGTCTGAACGTCATTCATTATAGATATATAAGTTCAAATCAAGTGTCATTTATTGTAAATAAAGATGCACAAACTCGCTTTATAATCAGAAAATTTGACTTTGTAGGTTTGAAATGCTGAATCAGTAGATGTAGTTAAAGATGAAGACGGTCAGTATTGTGTGTGTTTGTTGTTCTTGAGTGAATCATGTTGATAATTCAAGTGATTCTGTGTGAATTGAGCAGAACTGACTTCATGCATTCTCTAAAAATCTCCAAACACACCAGCTGATTCAAGGAAAGATCCTGTGTTTGAGCAGATACAGAAACGCTTGATGTTCAGAATGCTTTTAGGGTTTAAAACACTGTTTTCCTCGTTTCTAGATCACTCCTGAATCAACAGGTTCCTGATCAAACCGTCTGTAGTTTGAACATGTTTAGCTCTGTTAATGTTCCCTTCACATCTAGAGTCATTTACAGACTCATTGTTCATCAGACTCAGACAGCATTCTTGGCTCTGGAAGCAAAAATCCCATTTATATAATCCAAACAGTAGATAAATAATGTTTAAATCGTATGTGAGCGATGTTTAAGTGATGATATGTCTTCAATCACTGTGAAACATAAATTGTGCCAAAAGTGCTCAGAAGTGTACATTCACTCCTATGAAGCATTATGAATGACATAAACCATAATCGGATTATTAAAATATAGTATGCATTCTCAAAAAAAAAAAAGAAGTGTATATAATGCAATAAACTAAACCTCTTTAGTTCATACTATTATAGACAGCCCTGATATGTTTTGCATATACATTCACTGCAGTTATTATTTATCATATTTAATATTGACAAACTGCAAACATGTTCCAATGGCAGTCATTTCTTAATTTGTGTCAGGTGAACACAACAAATACATAAAAATGTTTTTATACATAGAATTATTGACATTTATTGAATTATTGAATAAAAAAAGACAGATTAAAAGATTGTTTCTTAGTCTTGGGTTTTGGGCAACAGTGTACATTTATCTTACTGCTAAGCTGTCGTGCTATAGTGAAATTAAATTCAGTGATGATTTTGGTCAAGAGAATTCATGTAAGGTCATAAAAATGTATTTTAATGGAAAAACATTTGATATGAGGGCAAAAACGGTTTAACTGTTGATCATAGTGCTTCGTTATGATAGTTCATTCAAGAGTTCACAGTTTTTAATGTTGTTTCAAAACAGAATTTATGTGATTCACAATGTGCTGGAAAATTGCTGTAATAACAATCACATTTATGTTCCTGACAGATGCTTTTTTCCCAGGGTGGCACAGAAATGTGCTAGTTACAGTTTTCCAAACAGACAGATAAACACTGTGTTTGGAATAGCATACTAACATACCGCTCGTACTGTTTCTACTGTATCTGTATACTGCATGAGTATTGTGCTATTTTGGATTCAGACTCTGATTGGCTCATTCTCCCTCATCTTAATCTGAACTTCCTGTATTTTGCGTGCGTGAGCGCGCGTGTGTCTGTACGTGTGTGTATGTGTGTGTGAGTGTGTGTGTGTGTGTGTGTGTGTGTGTGTGTG
>JADLZM010015151.1:106900-111330 GCA_018148995.1 Sinocyclocheilus maitianheensis | reverse complement strand
GGTAAGATTACATATAGTGAAAAGGGATGATCAGGAATGGGTTCCCTCACAAGCATACTAAAATAGTCTAAAAATATCAAAGTCAAAATACACGATGACAATAATATACCCAATGACCTGAAGGATATGTGTGTTCATTCAAAGAAAGGTTTTCCTATGAATTAATTAGTAGAAAAGTCCATTTCTGCTCTGCCTCTCCTATGGGGACAAAGAGTGGGCTATCCTTCTCACATTCCTGGGGGTCATAAAACCAGCGATATCATGATTAGTTGTCATGGTGACCAGAGGGCCTGGTGTTCAGCAGAAATCCTGGCATCCAGTTTATTGAGTGAGGGGACTGTGACGATTTGTTAATCTAATGAATAATTGATTTGTTAAATCAAATAAAAATTAGTGTGTCAGATTGGTCGAGACGCTACAATGCCATTATAGTTTTTATTAATATTTTGAATTAGCTTTTTTTTTTGTATATTTTTGGTTTTCATTTTAATTTATTAAAAGTTTTCGTAACTTTGTGGGCTTTTGTCTTTTTTTATATTCAGCTTTATTTTTATTTCATTTTTAGTTTTAGTTATCTTAGTATATGAATGCAAATTTATTTAATTTAGTTAGATGTCAAATTGTATTTTAAATGTTATTTCAGTTTTAGTTTTAGTAATTTCAGCACTTCAATTCAGTTTCCAAGGTATCATTTCTAATTTTCAAGTTTTATATTTTTATGAAATATTTATATGAATTGATTAAATCTTTTTGGCTTTTGTCATTTTTATTAGATACATTTTTTTTTTAAATATTTAGTTTTAATTTATTTTCATTTTATTTTTTATTATAGTAATTTTAGTACTTAAACAGAAACATTTTGTTTCAGTTAGTTGCCCCGGTAGCAACATTTCTCATTTTCATTTCATGTTTTTAATCGAATATCTTATTTTATTTTATTTGAAATAAAAAAATATATATATATATTTTCAAGCTGAAAATTCAGGTTTGATCACAGCAATAAATTAAATTTTAACATAGATTCACATAGAAAACAGCTATTTTAAATTCTAATAATATTTCACAATTTGTACTGTATTTTTGATCAAATAAATGCGGCCTTGATGAGCAGAAGAGACTTTTTTCAAAAACATCTGAATTATTCCACTGTAAAACTGATCACATGAGAGAATATTTTAGTGGTAATGGACAGAAAGACCAATGCAGTCCTCAGAATGTTCCTGTAATATTACTCATGCACTGATTTCTTTGATGATTTTTACAGTATATATCAGTGCTCAGTTGTGTGTGTGTGTGTGTGCTGTAGTTTTGCGCAGGGTCCTCTGAAAGACGCTCCTAACCTGATCTGTACGCCGCACACAGCCTGGTACAGCGAGCAGGCGTCTCTGGAGATGAGAGAAGCAGCCGCTACAGAGATTCGCAGAGCCATCACAGGTACTCATATTCATTCACTCACTCACTGATTCACTCACTCACTCACACTCACTCACTCACTCACATTCATTCATTCACTCATTCACTCGCATTCATTCACTCACTCACTCACTCACTCTCACTCACTCACTCACTCACTCACATTCCATCCATCACTCATTCACTCGCATTCATTCACTCACTCACTCACTCACTCTCACTCACTCACTCACTCACTCACATTCCATCCATCACTCATTCACTCGCATTCATTCACTCACTCACTCACTCACTCTCACTCACTCACTCACTCACTCACATTCCATCCATCACTCATTCACTCGCATTCATTCACTCACTCACTCACTCACTCTCACTCACTCACTCACTCACTCACATTCCATCCATCACTCATTCACTCGCATTCATTCACTCACTCACTCACTCACTCTCACTCACTCACTCACTCACTCACATTCCATCCATCACTCATTCACTCGCATTCATTCACTCACTCACTCACTCACTCTCACTCACTCACTCACTCACTCACATTCCATCCATCACTCATTCACTCGCATTCATTCACTCACTCACTCACTCACTCTCACTCACTCACTCACTCACTCACATTCCATCCATCACTCATTCACTCGCATTCATTCACTCACTCACTCACTCACTCTCACTCACTCACTCACTCACTCACATTCCATCCATCACTCATTCACTCGCATTCATTCACTCACTCACTCACTCACTCTCACTCACTCACTCACTCACTCACATTCCATCCATCACTCATTCACTCGCATTCATTCACTCACTCACTCACTCACTCTCACTCACTCACTCACTCACTCACATTCCATCCATCACTCATTCACTCGCATTCATTCACTCACTCACTCACTCACTCTCACTCACTCACTCACTCACTCACATTCCATCCATCACTCATTCACTCGCATTCATTCACTCACTCACTCACTCACTCTCACTCACTCACTCACTCACTCACATTCCATCCATCACTCATTCACTCGCATTCATTCACTCACTCACTCACTCACTCTCACTCACTCACTCACTCACTCACATTCCATCCATCACTCATTCACTCGCATTCATTCACTCACTCACTCACTCACTCTCACTCACTCACTCACTCACTCACATTCCATCCATCACTCATTCACTCGCATTCATTCACTCACTCACTCACTCACTCTCACTCACTCACTCACTCACTCACATTCCATCCATCACTCATTCACTCGCATTCATTCACTCACTCACTCACTCACTCTCACTCACTCACTCACTCACTCACATTCCATCCATCACTCATTCACTCGCATTCATTCACTCACTCACTCACTCACTCTCACTCACTCACTCACTCACTCACATTCCATCCATCACTCATTCACTCGCATTCATTCACTCACTCACTCACTCACTCTCACTCACTCACTCACTCACTCACATTCCATCCATCACTCATTCACTCGCATTCATTCACTCACTCACTCACTCACTCTCACTCACTCACTCACTCACTCACATTCCATCCATCACTCATTCACTCGCATTCATTCACTCACTCACTCACTCACTCTCACTCACTCACTCACTCACTCACATTCCATCCATCACTCATTCACTCGCATTCATTCACTCACTCACTCACTCACTCTCACTCACTCACTCACTCACTCACATTCCATCCATCACTCATTCACTCGCATTCATTCACTCACTCACTCACTCACTCTCACTCACTCACTCACTCACTCACATTCATTCATTCATTCACTCTCTCATTCACGAGCTGATCTGATGATTAAAGCACTCTTTTTTTGTTTCTCAGGCCGGATTCCTGACAGTCTGAGGAACTGTGTCAATAAGGAGTTCTTTGTGTCATCAGGTTCCTGGGGCCTGATGGAGCAGCAGGTTCATCCTGAGCTCAACGGCGCCGCCTACAGGTATGACCGCAATCTTATTTAATGTTTATCAAGCACATCATTCATTTTTCGTTTGATTTTCATTCATTGTTTCACCACGATCTCAGTAACGTGAATGATTAGCACTTAAAACCCCGTAAGCTCCACCCCCACACAGTCACATGACATGAGTTCAACTCTGAGCCCCGCCCCATTTGCTTCTCTCATGCAGCCAAGTCAACCAATCCCTGCAGGCCATCACGACTGGCTCCACCCACCAAGACAGAATCAATGCCTAAAGCTAGAGCAGGTAAAAGAATGACAGACGCCGGTCTCTCTCTCTCTCTCTCTCTCTCTCTCTCTCTCTCTCTCTCTGCTGCTTTGACCTTTGACCCCTGATAGCCAAACCCTCCCTCAGAGTTCAGTTTAAGAGATTAGTTTAGTTTCATCTAAACTAGTTTAGTAGATCTGTAGAGATCTACATCTTTACAGGCTTTAAGCCAGAAACATACTCTACACAAATTACTATAAGCGAGCATCGTTTTTTGTTGTTGTCATTTAAATGAAGTTATATATATAAATATTAGATGAGAAACTTAAAAACTTAAAGGAAGATGACAAATGTTGCCTTGCCAACTAACAGAAATACAAGTTTGTTGGAGTACAAACATTTCACAAATTGAAATAAAAAATGTTAAATATAAATTGAAATATAAAATGATAAATAGGCTACAGAACTGAATATTGACCCTAATAAATGTTCATAGACATCTGAATTAGAAGTACACAGTGGAGAGTTAAAAATGAAAAATAAAATCATTTTATCTGACCATTTAGAGAGCAGTGTTATTTTAGTATTATTTATTTACTATTATAGCATTTATTTATATATTTTAGCTTTTCATTTAAAATTTAAGTGTCATTTTCTTATGTTCTTTTGTCATCTTTATTAGATTTTTTTAAATTCTATTTTAAATATTTTAATTTTAATTTATTTCTATTTGAGTTTTAGGAATATTAGTACTTCAATTTGTTTTATTTCATTTGGTCGCCAAGACAGCATTTTTTCAT
>JADLZM010015151.1:76900-101900 GCA_018148995.1 Sinocyclocheilus maitianheensis | reverse complement strand
AGACAAAGGTGATTCCCAAGAGCTCACCGGTGAGGTACAGCATGAATCAGAGAGGAACACAACATGTATTTCTCTGACTGGCCTGATCTGAACTCTTTGTTTCTCCTGTAGGATCCTGCAGCCTCGTCTCGGTCACAACAGCATCTGCTCCTCTCAGCGAGTCTCTCTCTAATGCACAAACCTTCTGAAACTCTTCAGAAGTGAACACTGTGTTCTCCGTTGCTCAGAAACTGCTGCACGTTAAGCAGGAACACAGTAAAGTTAGTTCAGATTCATCATGCTGACCTCTCTCTCTCTCTCTCTCTCTCTCTCTCTCTCTGCAGAAGTGCAGTGAAGAACAGAGACGAGTGTTTTGGAGTGAGACAGCAGCGCTCGCTTCACAGCAAGTATCTGTCTCTGGGATGAAAACACACATATGAATGATTACTGATCAATGCGCATGTTTCACGAGTGCCTATCACTGATTTTGCAACTGTCCACTATGCTTACAATTTTTCAGAATGAATTCTAATAATAAATCTATACCGTAAACTTCATTACTGATTATGCACTGAATACTATTTAACTTTTTGTATTTCTAATACAAACATTACACATTTAGAAATGTGTAACTGTCTGGTTTGCTTGCACAACTAAACGTGCTGATTCACGTGTGCATAAATGTGTTTGTCAGACTCATTCAGAATCAACTCCTCAGCACACACACGCACACGTGAACAGTCACGCTCACTGACCAGCATCAGCGCCACAAATTAAACGCAGTTAGAGCTTTCAGAGTCTGACTCACAGCTACCAATACTGTTAAATCATTGGCGGACAGAACAGCACGCAGGCTTGGAACGACATGAAGCTTCTAAAGCAATAGTTCACCCAAAACTGAAAATGTGCTCACTCTCAGGCCATCCAAGATCAGGATGAGTTTGTTTCTTCATCAGGTTTGAAGAAATGTAGCATTGCTTCAGTGTCTCAGCAGTGAATGGGTGCCGTCAGAATGAGAGTCCAAACAGTTGATAAAAACATCACAATAATCCACAAGTAATCCACAGCACTCCAGTCCATCTGGAGAAGACAAAAGCTGAAACTAATCCAGCATTAAGATGTTTTGAACTCAAATACATAGAGTCCATAATCCATAATAACTCTTCCTCCAGTGAGTCAGTGTTCTGGTGTGAATCAGGAGAGAAATCTGCACAGATCAAGCAGCGTTTAAACAGCTCTAAACAAATATGTGGCTGGATTTTGATGCGAGAGACAATGGCAGATGCACTTTTTCACTGGAGGAAACGTTATTATGGATTATGGACTCATATTTTAGTTAAAAAACATCTTAATGATGGATTAGTTTCAGCTTTTGTCTTCTCCAGATGTTCACTGATGCACTGGAGTGCTGTGGATTATTGTGATGTTTTTATCAGCTGTTCGGACTCTCATTCTGACGGCACCCATTCACTGCAGAGCATCCATTGCTAAGACACATTTCTCCAAATCTGATGAAGAAACAAACTCATCCTGATCCTGGATGGACTGAGGGCGAGCACATTTTCAGTTTTGGGTGAACTATTGCTTTAACTTTCCCTTTAAATGCCACGTAGGATTGTGAATACACAGAAAACACACATCGTAGAAACGCAATACTGTGCTTTATTTCTTTAACATAACACTGAATGGTACATCTCATCCACACACATGTGTGTATCGCTGCGGTTTATAGCTATGCATGAGCACAGACAGAAGTGCTTAATGTTACAGGTGCAATAATAGAATATAATAATACTGTTTATACAACTAAACAAATCTGAAGTCAAATAAAACATGTCAAAGGGTTTGCATAAGGAGCTGGTGAGCTCAGTCATGGCCTTTATATTCCATTTGTGGCTTTTAGAATCAAATCACAGTTGAGATTATTTGTACCGTGCTCAGATATGAAACATAAAGCTGCTCTCAGTAACAGACTGATCTCAAATCAGCTAAAGCAGCACAAGCACAATCCAGAAAACTAGACACAGAAGTGCAATAATCATCACAACAGTCTTTGGCTTAATAATACAGGTTATAAAAGACACAAGGTTAAAAATGAGTGCGTGCGCATGTCCTGATGCATCGTGTCGTTTGTGTCTGAATATGAAAAAACAAACGTAAATCTAAACATTTTGGCATAATGAACTGTGCAAATGCAGTCAAAATTAACACTATATTAAAGGTCTCTCATTTTACTGATTGGCTACTCGCATCTCAAACATAAATTCAGCTTTAAACGAATGTTCTGGATTCAATACGAGTTAAAAATGATCATTTTTTGGTTACTTTTGAATGACTTCAAATGCTGTTTAATGTCACATTGTGACAACATTGGTCTGTCTGTTTGAGTGACTTCTGACTCATCCAATCACGTGAGTTTAGGGCGGAGCTATCTGTCTGACTGACCAATGACAAACAGGACGAGTGTTTAGGAAAAGCTCTCATTGCTTTTCCATGCGAGTTAGAAATGACACGCTTAACCTTTAAATAACATCAGTTACCCAAACCCCATTATGTCAGATATTGTCTTTGGCTTCTCACACTCAAATCAACATTATGTCACAAATGCTGTCGGGCTGAAACCCAGAACGGTCCTATGACATGACCTCAAGGGAATGTAATAAATACGTTCACCGCTAGACATTACGCAGGAAAAAATAATTCTGCAAAGTAAAACTAAGGCTTCATGCAGCCGCTGCCAAAGCGAGTCTGGCGGAGAACCGCACGTAACGGAATGTGCTGCTGCTGGAAAGAGTGATGAAATCTTGGCCCAAACGAAACCAGCCTTCTGGAATAAGAGTCGTACACAGAGCCTTAAATAAGAGAAACTTCACACAAACGTAACGCAGACGTCATCCTTCAGCACCAGCCACCTCATTAACAGCTAGTGTTTATACTGTGTTACAATAAAGCAGTAAGCCCCGTGAAGCCGTGGTTTACAGTGAATTTATAAGAGCTAAGGTGCGTTGTTAGGTACTCCACGTAAGCTGTTATAAATTCACTGTAAACCAGGGCTTCACGGGGGTTACTGCTTTTATAAAACAGTTATTCCATATACGTAGTAAGGTTTCACGAAATAAAACGGAGCAAATAAAGTGTAATGATATTAATAAACACAGTATTCTTCCACCAAACAATGTAGCTCCTCAGAAACAGTTGTGGTTGCTACAAAGTGGTTGCCGAGCAACACACAGACGTAAACAAAGGTGTGTGTTACTTTGTAGCGGCATTCACAACAGCTTCGAACGCGGCTCAGCCAATCAGAGCCAAGCACCAGAACTCTCCGCTTTATAATGCATGATATAGCATATTATAATAATCGATACGCGTCTCTCCTTCAGAAGAACAGTGAAGAAAAATCTGAGTTTTTGTGCTTGTTGGTATTATGTTACAGTAGCTGCTATCAAAGGTTTTCTCAAAACGCACCAGAAACGCTGTGATTGGGCACAAATACCCAACAATGAAAACACTTATTGCATGACAAAATTACAATTCTTTGGGGGAAAAAAAACTGTTTATCAATCAGTAAATCTACCATATTTCCACAATGACATAAAGGTAATTGCGACTCACAATTCTGAATTTTTTTCTCGCAAATTCTGTGAACATTCTCAACATTACCAGATATAAACTCAGAATTGTGAGATATAAACTTTCAATTTTAAGGAAAAAAAAAAAAAATGAATTCTGAGTTTATATCTTGAATTTTTCTGTTTTCTCTGAATTCTGAATTTATATCTCGCAGTTCTACTTTGTTTACTATCGTTCCTTAAGTCCAACTTAATTCCTGCAATTCTGACTTTTTTCTCTCTGAATTTTTATCTCGCAATTCTATTTTTCCTCAATTTTATTTCCGCTGCAAAATAAAAAAGGCATTTGCAGCATTTTATCTCACTATTCTAGACTCTTTTTCTCAGAATTACAAGTTTATATCTCATATTTCCTGAGTTTATATCTCTGAGTTTGTATATTTTGAGAAAAAAAGTCAGTATTGTGAGAAAAAATTAAATTTTCTTATTATTTTTTATTCTGCAATATATCTTTATAATGTTTGTAAACATTTAGTTTTATTTACTGTTATGAAACAATATTTCTGAATTTTGCATTATTCTAAAATGTGACTTATACACAGATGCAACTTGCATGATTTTTTTTCTTCTCTTAACGATGCAGTTTATTTACCAGAAAATACAGTATTTATTTGCATGTTGGCATTTCTGTGGCACCTTGTGGTTGTCTTTTGTGTCAATGCTACACATGCAACAGAACGCATGTTTCTCGAGAAGTTACTCCATTTTTTAATAGTGTATTAAAATGCATCTGCTGAGCGCAAACACGCACAGATTCAGTCCACTTCAGAGGCAGATGTTGATTTGTTTGGCTAACTCTCTCTCCAAGTCTGAAATCAGAGTGTCGAAGTCTTTCAGACTCAATCGGCACGTGAACGGAGCGTCAAAGTCGAGCGCAAACTCGTCCACGTACAAACCATCAGGAGACGTCCACACGTCCCTCTTCTTCGGCTCCTCCATGTCCTCGTCATCGCTCTCGCTGCCTGCCACCTCATCGTAATCCGCCTCATCGTTTGACAGGAAGTCCCGCCCACAAACGCTCCAATCACCGGCGTAGCGGTTACAGGGCGGGCTCTCCAGTCGGCCACGCCCCCTGCGGGAAACCACCACCTGCAAGGAACTCTGGGAAGCCAGAGAGTCACCCGTCACTCGTCCTTTGGGTACTGCGAAAAAACACACATTAAACGCATTACATGCGGCTAGGGGCGGACTTAACCAATGAGCGAGGTAAGCGGCCACTTAGGGCCCCGGGGAATCAGGGGCCCATCTGATATTGGTGGAACATATTTGGTAAACGCTCCAGTGTGTATTTTTTTATGGAGAGCCTCAAATGTGCGCTCACCGCTCAAACGCTGAGTTTTTGTCAGGTGCGGAGGTCTGCAAGCTCGCGAATCCTCTCATTATAACGACGTGTAGATACGATGTAAATAAGAGATTGATTGTGCAGCGCAGACAGCTTCACTGATTAACAGAACAGAATTTTATTTGTCTTTATGTTTCAAAATGACTCGCTTGTGTGCGGGTTTTTTATAAGGTCTTCTTTTGTGATCTGAAAAAAATAAGGTAGCCTAATATGGCTTTAGAACAGCATCAGGTTGACTAATTATTTACTTAAGTTGTGAAGGGGTAAATAAACTAGTTATAGCTATAACCTATGAGAGAGAGAGAGAGAGAGAGAGAGAGCAAAATAAGGGTTAGGTGTAAAAGAGCATATAGTTATTGTGTTGGGGACCCATACTTGAAATGTATCCCCCGCTGCACGTGGCAGATGTGCACATATTTAGACTGATGTGCCATGCAAATCTGCCTCAGCTGTCACATGCATGTTGCACATGTGCTGCGTCACGAGAACACGCTTCAGCTACTGCACACGAGTCACGGGTCGTAACATGATGCTCAAAGTTCAAACATTGAATGTGCAAACGATAATGATCGGATTATATGCATGACGTTTGAAAGCACGAGCAGCACTGGAACGACAATCAAAACCAGATGACATTCAGAGAGAAAAAATGCATGGAATAAATTCATGCATGTCAAGACTTTCGTATGTTTTCACTGCACTGTAAAAATTATTACAATTATTAGTGCATTTTAAAAGTAAATACTATTTCAGGGTTTTTTTTACTTCAAAAATGAACATTTAATTTAATGTTACTTGCTGTTTTTTGTAAATGTTTGTGAAATTTGCTAGCAATGTTTTGAGTAAAAATTGTTTCTACACCACTTTTTTTTCTGTGAGTAAAATCACCAAATGCATGACTATTTTTGACTATTTTAGGCACTGAAGCCTGAATCATTTCTATAGTGCATTTTGTGGCAATAAATATGATTTAGCTGATCTTGAAGATATTAAAAGAGATGGCTGAATAATTGAACTTAATGCCACTATATTATCTTTTGTAGAGTTGCTTTATAGTTGACATTTAAGCTGTAATTATAATTGAAATGACTGATTCCTGAAATCAAAGCAATATACACTATACAGCAAATCTCTGCCTGATTTTCTTCTATTTTGCAAAATGTAACTACATAATCATCCAGCTATAATCTGCTAAATGCAACTGTAAGGCACGAAGATATTATAAATATTAACAATTATTTTTTGTAGAGTTTCTTATAACACAATGAATGCTGTATATGCATAACGAATCTTCCATAATGTCTACACTTTGTGTGTTATAATGAGAGGATTCGTAAGCACGCAATTTTCAGCACTGCAAGAACTTTTGAGCCATGAGTGCATTACTTAAACTCTGAGCATAACTTGTTTTTCTATAGCAAACTAAACAAAACAATGCCCTGGCAGTGGCAAATATCTTTGGTTTAATATTTAATTTGATTACCACATTAATGTTAAAGTTGAGATTTACAAGAAATATTTGATCTGCAACTATGTGAAGGCAATACTGCTGTAAATGAGCACCTTATTTGTTTAAAGTGTTTGCAAACCCAATGATATTGCACTTTTGTTCATATAGCAGTACTTTTAAAATAAAAATGCACAATACACCACTTTTGAATTCATTGAATTTTGCGCATAATGCGATTAATCGCAGAAAAATTGTGTGATTAATCGCGTAAAAAAGTTAATTAATTAAACGTTGCCCAGCACTAATATAAATGTATATATATATACACACACTCCTGTCAAAAGTTTGGGGTCAGTAAGACTTGTAATGTTTTTTAAAGAAGTGTCTTCTGCTCATCAAGGCTGCATTTATTTGATCAAAAATACAGAAACAAAACAGTAATCTTGCAAAATGTTGTTACAATATAAAATAATGTTTTCTCTGTGAATCTCTGTTAAACTGTAATGTATTTTTGTGATGCGCAGCTGTATTTTCAGCATCATTCCTCCAGTCTTCAGTGTCACATGATCTTCAGAAATCAGTATAATACGCTGATTTATTATTAGAATTATCAACAGTTGTGCTGCACAATATTTTTTTGGAAACTGTGATACTTTTTTCAGGATTCTTCGATGATTAAAAAGTTAAAAGAACAGCATTTATTCAAAATATAAATCTTTTCTAACAATATAAATCTTTGCTATCACTTCTTAACAATTTAACACGTCCTCGCTGAATAAAAGTTTTAATTTCTTTCAAAAAACAGAAAGAATACAAATGTACTGACTCCAAACTTTTGAACACTAGTGTATATTGTTAGAAAATATTTCTATTTTAAATAAATGCTCTTCTTTTTAACTTTTTATTCATCAAAGAATCCTGAAAAAAGTATCACGGGTTCCAAACAAATATGAAGCAGCAACAGTTTCAACACTGATAATAAATCAGCATATTATACTGATTTCTGAAGATCATGTGACACTTTATACTGCAGCAATGATGCTGAAAATACAGCTGCGCATCACAGAAATACATTACAGTTTAATGTATATTAAAATAGAAAAACATCATAATAATATTTCACAATATTACATTTTTTCCTGTATTTCTGATCAAATAAATGCAGCCTTGATGAGCAGAAGAGACTCCTGTAAAACACATTAAACATAGTTCTGATCCCAAACTTTTGACCGGCAGTGTGTGTATACAGTATATTTGTGCGATTTGTGAAAAAACCAGAGGGGGGGATGCTTTTGAAAACGTTTTATAGACGTATAAATCTCCATAGGCGGAGGCTGACCCATCTACCCGTCTTTTTAGGCAAGTAGATAATAGGTGACATGTCTTTAACACGACAGAAAACTGTATTTAACGTGACCACAATTTAATAAAAACATTGTAAGTTAGGCCTATTAATTGTAATGATTTCATTTCCACAGTTATTCAAACAACGAACAGATTATATAGAGAAAGTGAGCAAAGAACACAGCATCGACGGAGCTTTTTGAAACTCAGAATCAGTTTTAAACCATTGCGTCACAAAACGATTCACTGTTTCCAAACGCTGCAATTGGATCGTGTACCGCAAATCATTTGATTCAGATCGGGACTTCTTGTTTATTGAACTGTTGTTAAAAAAAAATCTATATCACATTTGTAATCATGGTAATTTTGGAGAAAAACGCCAAATACACAAATATTGTGCTATCCTAACAAACCATACAGCAATGGAAGCTTATTTATTCAGCTTTCAGATTATGTATAAATCTCAATTTCATAAAATTGACCCTTATGACTGGTTTTGTGCTCCAGGGTCACATACCGCACACCCCTAATATATATATAATATATATACTGTATATATATACACACACACACACACACACACACACTTTTTTTTTTTTTTTTACAATTATTTTCTTTTTATTATAGACGGATTTTTTAAATTAATAAATACATTTATTTTAAATAACACATTTATTAATTGTTTATAATGTTATGTTTTATTAATGAAATATTAGACTGTTTTATTATATGAAGAAAGCAAGTAAATGCTGTTTTGGGACACAGACTCACCAGGCCAGAGCTGCAGGAGATAGTGCAGCGCCTCTATGTGTCGTTTAAAGTCCACGGCGCTGGCGATCTCTTCACTGTGTGCAAAGCTACGGCCTCCTCGACCGGCCCCGGACCCCGCCAGGGCCCCTGATCCGAGAGCCGTCATCCCGGCCTGCCACGACTCCTGTGTGGGCGTCAGGAGAACCGGCCCGAAACACACGGCCAGATTCTGACACGTCATGCGGTTGCTGTCGCTGTAAGACGCCACCAGACTCAGATGATCCAGCAGGAAGGAAAGCGTCGCCTTCAGCACACACACAAACACACACCCATCAATCAACAGCAAGCACTAAACATGCATTAGCAACCCGCTTTAATTCTGTAATATGACAATTTAAAAGTGAAACTGGTATTCAGTAAGGCAGGATTTGATTCTAATCACACAGACTTCTATGCATTTGCCAAAATGTGCAGTATTGGGTACTGTATCCCACAATGCAATGCACTTTACTTGAGCTTTCAAGTGCAACAAATGTACCAGAAATATCAGCTGTGATTTACCACAAAAGCAGTGTTAAGTCGCTGGGGGATATTTGTAGCAATAGCCAACAATACATTGTATGGGTCACAATTATACCTTTCTCTTTTATGCCAAAAATCATTAGGATATTAAGTAAAGATCATGTTCCATGAAGATATTTTGTAAATCTCCTACCGTAAATATATCAGAACTTAATGTTTGATTAGTAATATGCATTGCTAAGAACTTCATTTGGACAACTTTAAAGATGATTTTCTCAATATTTAGATTTTTTTGCACCCTCAGATTCCAGATTTTCAAATATTGTGCTATCCTAACAAACCATACATCAATGGGAGCTGATTTATTCAGCTTTCATATGATGCATACATCTCAATTTCACAAAATTGACCCTTATGACTGGGTTTGTGCTCCAGGGTCACATATAACAGAAGACTGGTTCACTGGGACTGATGAAATGCATGCTGTGATGATAAGCTCGGAGACAGATGCATTACCCGCTCTGCTTCTGGAAGACACTGCAGCAGTGAGACGGTGTTTTGTGACCGCTGAGCGTCGCTGGTGTTTCTGCAGGCCGGTCGAACCATCATGGCCTCTAACACCACTTCATACAGGGTCCTCGTGATGAGAGGAGACGGCAGCTCTCGCAGGTAGTCCTTCAGAATGCCTGACAACATTACAAAACAATCAATACTTTCCACTGTAGAATTACCTTCAAGTACCTTGATATACCAAGTAAATTATGCAAGCGTTTTAACTCCGAATTCAGACTTTTTTTCGTGCAATTTTCTCACAAAATATAAACTCAAAATAAAGCAATAAGCCCCAAGAAGCCTTGGTTTACAGTGAATTTATAACAGCTACGGGGCGTCGTTAGGTACTCTGCGAAGCGGAGTAAACCAGGGCTTCACGGGGGTTACTGCTTTTATAAAACGGTTATTCCATATACGTAGTAAGGTTTCACAAAATAAAACAGAGCAAATAAAGTGTAATGATATTAATAAACACAGTATTCTTCCACCAAACAATGTAGCTCCTCAGAAACAGTTGTGGTTGCTACAAAGTGGTTGCCGAGCAACACACAGACGTAAACAAAGGTGTGTGTTACTTTGTAGCGTTATTCACAACAGCTTCGAACGCGGCTCAGCCAATCAGAGCCAAGCACCGGAACTCTCCGCGTTATAAAATGTGAGATATATACCTGAATTCTAAGAAAAAAATTCAGAATTGTGAGATATAAACTCAATTTTGACAGGAAAGTCAAGATTCTTTTCATCTTCTGACTTTTCAAACATACAAATCTGAGTTTATATCTCACATTTCAGACTTTCTTCCTCGCAATTCTCAGAGAAATTCAGAATTGTGAGATTTAAATGAGCAGTTGCAAGGAAAAAAGGTCAAGTTTGTTTCCACTCGTTATTATTTCAGTATCATTTTAAGTATTACAGTTTTGTTAATATTTTAAATTTGATTTTTAACATTTTTTAGATTTTAATAATTAATAATAATTTAATTAATTAGATTTTAGATAAAGTTTTAGTCATTTTTGCTGTGCATTTTTGTCATTTTATTTTATTTGTTTTGTTGTTTTTAAATACGTCTATATTTAAAAGTATAGTAAAAATAAAAATTATTTAAAAATAGTTTGTGTTCAATTTTATTTTAGTTTTAGTTATTTTAGTATATCACGTTAAACTAGATGAAAATGAGAAATGTTGCCTTGGAAACTAGTTGAAATGAAAATAATATTAAGCTTTTTATTTTATTTTTTTTTTTAACAACTTTTTTCCTGCCAAGTTTCCATCTTACAATTCCAACTTCACTTCTCAGAATTCAGAGTTTATATCTCACAATTCTGACTTTTTCTTATAACTACGAGAAAAAAATATCAGTAGTGTGAGAGACAAAAGTCAGAACTGTGAGATAAAATGTCAATTTAACTTTTTTTTTTTTTAAATTCCATAGCAGAAACCAGCTTTCATAGTTAATATGTGGGTACATACTGTATATCAGATTGTGTGTTGTCTGTGGCTGACTGACCGGTAATGACGTTGACGTCGGGATAGAGCTCATCGTTTAAGGTGACCGCTGCACTGTCCCTCTCAAATGCATCCCGCAATTCCTTCTTCACCGCCGCGGAGCCACAAAGACGATACAATCCCACCACCTACAGAAACGCATAGTCTCTCAGTACAGTCATATTTAACGCACATCGGGTCTGACAGATCTCTGAGCTCGTCTCACCTTCAGTCCTCTCCTCTCAATCTCAGAAATACACTTCTGAATGATCAGAGGCACTTTGAGCGCAGATGCCTCCTTCTCCACCAGGTGGCGCAGCTCCATCCCAAACACTTTAGGAGGAGGCAGGTCACTGAGGCGGGGGAACGGGGTCACGAACTGCTCCAGAAGGGTCAACTTCACATACAGCAAACCGCGAGGCTCTAGACGGACACACAGCTGCTGACTGCGAGAAGCTGCGAGAGAGAGACAGACAGACGAGATAAAGAGATAATGGCAAAGCGCAAGATCAAAGCCAATGCAGGGTATGGCTGGGTGGAAGGGCTGTTGTGCAATGGTATAAATGCATCAATGCTACAGAATTTATTATATAATGGGGTCTTTCCTTGTCAAATCTACCAAATTTCAGAAAATGTTCGATTTTTTTTATACTTAGTGTTTTGCTTACAAACAGTGATGAAGACTAAAATATTAAAAGTCATGGATGAATATTTACTGAATAATCCACTCTTCTGTAGAGAAGCATCAAGATGAATCTCACCTGAGATTTGGAGCCACATTAGAGGGGGAAAAATGACTTTATTAATATATTTTTAAAGAGAGATTGGTATATTTATACAGAGATTGGTAGGTCTAGTAGTAAAATCTGTTGATTTTAGCACTCTTTGTTGCATTATATGCCAATGGTGACAGCTCAAAAATGGGAAAAAGCACTTTAAGTATTTTTTCCCCCCAAAGTTTCCATGGCTGTAACTCAAGAAGTATTAAAGATATCGTAATATTCATTTAATATCTTAATATCCAAACTGTTCTTTTTTTTAAACCGTTCTTGCAATCTTAAAACAGCTTAAAAAATGGCTCATCCAATCAGAACTTAAAGTGGGAACTATCGGCTTCACCTTGTGACTTGATTTGCAAATAAGCTGTTCTCTTACCCTTGAAGAGGTGCGGTATAGCCACAGCACCCAGACAGCACACCCGGTTACGTGCGGTAGCAGCAAGCGCGGCAGAGGCGTCGTTTCCGCTGGCATTCGTTGGCGTCAAAATGACCAGTTTGAGCAGCCGCGCCCTCTCGAGCTCCAGGTTAAAGGTGTGGTTTAGTGGGAGACAAGCCCCTCGACAGGTGAGCAGGGACGTTCGAGCCCGGGTCACCCCGTCCACTTGAATGGCACAGAAGACTTCTTTAGTAGCGTCGTTCCGAGGGGATCGTAGCAGCTCATCGACGCCCAGCAGATGCACCGTAAGCAGCCCTGACAGTCTCTGTGCGCAGCGAGGATGATCCGCCAGCGAGTACAAGCGGAACGACTCTGCGTCTGCCACAGCAAGTGAATCCTGTGGTCCATGGTGAGGTGGTGGTGTAGGTGACCCTTTCGACCCCTGACCCGAGCCCTGCTTTGGCAAGAGTTCTGGTGAGTCTCCATCACTAAGATATCCTCCTTTACTAGCAGAACACGTTCGAGAGGATCGACGCCTTGGCCTTGCGGGAGCACTGGAATCCAGGTGATACTTGCTGATGACGTTGGACGATTCCTTGCGTGCATTTGGTGGTGAAGCCTCATCGGACGCTCCCGGTGCACTGCCGGCGTTCCCTTGTCCGTTGCGCTGATTACGGGATGAGCGTAGGCTAAGCTTCCGTCTTAGTTCCGGAAGCTTACGCATCTTCATAGAAAGCCGTCGCACTGTTCCTGGAGACTTGATCTTGTCAATCACACTGCTTCCACTTCCACCCTCTCCTGGGCTTTTCTTTGGCACCCCGGGACTGTCAGATTTCACACCACTAGCAGAGCTAATACAGTCCGACTGTAGCACAATCAGATCTGAACCGAAAGAAACACACAATGTTAGAAACGAGAAATTTAACCTTTAAGATGGTCCTGAACCTTTAAGAAGCCCTGACAGGCAAGTAGAAGTATCTAGTATTCCAAAACCTAGTGAGATGCCTTGCTGTTTACCACACATAGGCAGCATGATGGACAACAGAAATGGAACCTTGGGAGTGGAAATGGAAGCTTCTAGAGATCTTGAAGACCTTTATTAGCTGGTCAAGGTGTGTTTAATTAGGGCTGGAGATAAACTCGTCTAGAACAGAGGTTCTCAACTCTGGCCTGCGATCCACTTTGTTGCAGAGTTTAGCTCCAGCCTTGATCAAACTCACCTACCTATAACTCTCTAGCATTCCTGAAGATCTTGATTAGCTTTTTCGGTTGTGTTTGATTAGGGTTGGAGTTAAGCTCTCCAGGAAAGTGGACCTCAAGGGCCAGAGTTGAGAACCCCTGGTCTAGAATATGAGCCTCCAGGAGGAGGATTGGACACCCCTGTCATAAACTGATTTGGAACACTCGTCATCAGGGGTGGGCAACTCTGGACCTCAAGATCCACTTTCCTGAAGAGTTGAACAAGCTAATCAAGTTCTTCAGGATTACTAGAAAGTTACAGACAAGTAAGGTTTAACAGAGTTGGAGCTAAACTCTACAGCAGGAGTGTCCAATTCTGCTCCTGGAGGGTCACTGTCCTGCAGAGTTTAGCTCCAATCCTAATCAAACACACCCAAACCAGCTAATCAAGGTCTTCAGACTCACTAGAAACTTCCAAACATAATGGAGCTAAACTCTGCAGGACGCTAGCCTTTCAGAAGCAGGTTTGGACACTCCTGGTCGACGGGACAGTGAGCCTTCGAAAGTGAGCCCAGCCCTTCTCTACATCAGTGGTTTCCAACCACATTCCAGGAGCCCTCCAACACTGGACATCATGCAGTCACTTTTGTCTGAGACACACATTTTAGGTCTTGGAGTCTCTACTAATGAGCTGATGGATAATCAGATGTATCTGATTAAGCACACATGCAAAATGTGCAGTGTTGGTGGGATTCCAGGAAAGTGGTGGGGAACCACTGCTTTACATCAGAGGTGGGCAACTCTGGACCTCAAGATGCCCTTTCCTGCCAAGTTTAACCAGCTAATCAAGTTCTTCGGGTACTAGGAACCTACAGACAGGTGAGTTCCATCAGGGCTGGAACTAAACTCTGCAGAACAGTGGGTTTTCAAGAGCCAGAGTCGCCCAGCCCTTCTCTTGGCTGACCCACCCATTTCAGTTTGGAGTCTCTAATGAGTTGATGACCTGAGTCAATTTTTTTATTATTTTGAACTTTCTGTGACGCACTCTGGAATTGCCTTCTCCATGACTGCTGCAATAAAATGTGGCCAAAAAGAAGGTTTCTTAGAAGGCAGAATAATTATAATTATGCAACCTACCTTTTGGAACAGCCTTCACCTCTCTGGCACACCTAAAATGCTATCTAGGTAGGCAACTCACTAGGTTTTAGGAAATTAACTTCTAATTATATGCAATGTGGTTGATTTCAACTTACTAACTTACTATAAATATTGTTTCAAAACAGCACTGCTCATTTTAACCTCAGTTTTAAGACCAGCTGTGTGAAGTGCAAGTATGCTGGCAATGCAGCTTAACTTGTGACAAACTCTTACATAATAGAAAGCCTGACCATACCCAAACTATCCGCCCTGATGATGTCGGCCTCAGTTTGAATCTCTCTCATTTGATGTACACCGGTGGGACTCAACCCCCCTGATCGTTTCTGATCTCTTTTCTCCTTTGCCGATTCCTCAGTTTCTCTCCTTCTCCACGGATCTCCATATTTTTCCTGAGCTGCTCCTCCGGTGGCCCTCGAGTCATCCTCTTCAGGAATGGGGTTGTACCAAATGTTTCCATCTCCGCCTGGGCCCTGTCGCCACTCTGTGATTCTGGCTGGGAGGACTTCATCTGATGACTGGGGCTTTCCTGTGGACAGTACCCAGGCCCGACTACTTCGGTCCAGGTGCTGGAGGTAGGCACCTTGCCCAGAGATCTTCGCTGAGCTAGAAGAGTCACACATATCCACAAAAGCTGTAGATGCAAGGGTCAACTCCGGCAAACTGGTGTCAACGGAATCGTATGGGGTCCTGGAATATCCAAACTCTAATTCCAGATCATTCTGCTTCCTCTTCAAACCATCCTCACTCAAAGTCCTTTGGCTCCAGGCCTGTTTTGAGACCTCAGCCTTTCCTGAGCACAAATCCCAGTCCTGTGGCCCGTAGACCAGGCTCGTACACAGATCTGTGTTGGCTGGGTCTTTGCTTGTAGAGGGAAGTTTAGCCCAGTTCTGTTTTTTGGAGACTGTGATCTGGGAGCGTCTGGTACACTCCTCCACGGTGGAGCTCTCTGTCTCAGCATGACCTGAGGTGGATGCAGTTGATGAAGAACTTTGGAAAAGGTCCACCTTCCCTGTCACTTCTAAAGCAGTGGAGAGAAACCAGCAATCGTTATCATAGCAGGAGTTTTTGGCCTTATTTGGTGTTTAAATATTTGTCTGGATTGGAGTGACTAACTTGAAAAATGGATCGCTGGAGAATTGCAACACTCGGAAATATCAAATACCACAAGTAAAAGTGAAACTGGGGGCTATTAACCTTTACAGGGTTTGATTCCTCCCTAAAACAACATTTCTGAGATGAGTTTACAGTGACGTATGTGGACAGAGAGCAGCGAAGAGAGAGGACAACTGGAAAGAATTTTTAAAAAAAGGACCAAAAACAGACATCGAGAGGAGGGCTGCAGATAATTACCATCTCCTTCTCCCTCCCCTCTTGCACATGTGGAAGTTTCTCCAAACTCCCTCCTCCCCTGTTTTCCCCTCTCTCTCTTTTCGTCTGTTCTTTCCCCTCTTGAAATTATGAACGTGGCTTGTGACACACAGTTAGCCAAATATCTTATCCAATTCCAGAAGCCATGAATAACTCCCGTGTGCCCTCCAGTTCGGCTCTGCGCATTATCTCTTCTGGCTTGCATGACTCTGGAAGTGCTGAATAAAAACATCTCTGTCAATTGCTCTTTAGTTAGCACTGCACATGAGTATGTCAAAACCGTTGCTAGTTTACAAGGCCAAGACAACACTCCACAACCAAATGCCTAAACCGCAAATGCTGCTTAAACACTGCACAGAGCTCTGATGGAAAGTTTGACAGATAGGAATGTGCAAGTCTAATTTGAGGGCGCAGAGAGAGCCGGATCAGTTTGAAATCAATTGGGAATACAGCAAATTGGATTTCCGTGCACTCGCCTTAACCCGCTCGTCTGAAATTGCCACTGGTCATTTGATGCCTAAGTGTGTTTCAGGAAAAGTTCGAAATTTCGATGTCTGCTGAAATCGATGCATTCTAAGTGTTCTCTAACAAGTGCATTAATACTCATAACTCATAAAACTCATAACTCAAGCATTAGAACATGGCGCTACCAACACCAAAATCAAGGGTTCGTTTTCCAAGGAATGCATGAACTGATACAATGTAAATGTGCACCTTGAATGCAATGCAAGTTGCTTTATATAAAAGCATCTACCAAAATGCATAAATGTAAATACAAATGACATATAGTTCAAACTCTGTTTTCAATAAATATCCTGGTTTGCGCTGAAATATGTCACATTACAGAAGCCAAATTGACTTCAAGATGAAAACAGAAAAACACAACACAGACCCCTTTATGCTTCCCTGAGCAGGAAGTGTTAAACTACGTTAAGTGGGCCAGCAGATGACTTCCTGTTTTGCCTAAGCAGCCAAGAAAAAGAGGAGGAGGGAAACAGACAGCAAGAAGCTAGAGCTACTTGCTGAGATATTTCACAGACAAAATGCACAGATAAACTGAAGGAAGATGCAGAAAAGCCTTTGGCAGACACCTGTATCCATGCTTTTTTTTTTTTTTACCAGTTCATGCATTCCCTGAGAATCAAACCTATGTCATTGGTGTTGCTGGCTTTACAGGTTGAGGCAAGCATATATTCAAAGATTAGGATAAGGAATAAACAAAAAGTAAAAAATTAAGACAAAAAGATAACAGTGGCACACATGGAAGTCCGAAAAGCCAAAACAGGGAGCAATTTCAGTGACAAACACACAGCTGTTGGGCCGTTGAGAAGTTTTCAATGAGCGGTCTGTGTAAAGGGCTTTCCTTCACAGCTGGACAGACACACACTTAACCCTATTCACTATTCATTACAACACCCTAGAATACACACGCTCACACAAAGCACGCTCTCACGGGCGCTCACCCTTCACCTCTGACGCTCATTCACCAGTCTGTGTGTTTATGAAGTCCTTTCTGGGTTTAAACAGCACATTGATAAACTGGTCTGGCTCTATTTAGTTTGGTGCGACGCGAAATAGCCACATGCACTGGAAAACCTTTACATAGAGCTTCAGTTTAGTCATTCACAGACAGTAGATCGACTAAGATGATTAATCAGATGATATTTGGCCATTTTTACATGACCAGCATCACCAATAACATGTTTGCTTAGAGAACTAACAGAAGTGGAGTTACACACACTGCCGTTCAAACATTTGGGATCAGTAAGATTTTTAATGTTTTTAAAAAAGTCTCTTCTGCTCATCAAGGCTGCATTTGTTGTTTAAAAATACAGAAAAAACTGTAATATTGTGAAATATTATTACAATTTAAAATACAGTTTTTCTATTTTAATATACTTTAAAATATAATTTATTTCTGTGATCAAAGCTGCATTATTACTCCAGTCTGCAGAGTCACATGATCTTCAGAAATCATTTTAATATGCTGATTTATTATGTTGAAAATATGTTGAAAATAGTTGTGCTGCTTCTTATTTTTCTGGAATCTGTGATACTTTTTTCAGGATTCTTTGATGAATAAAAAGTTAAAAAGAACACCATTTATTCGAAATAGAAATCTATTGTAACAAATAGGGTCGGTACACTTTTTTTCTTTTGAAAGAAATTAAAAATTTGTTTCAGCAAGGATATGTTAAATTGATAAAAAGTGATAGTGAAGACTTGCATTGTTAGAAAAGATTTCTTCTTTAAAAATCTTATTGATCAACCTTTGAAACAACAGAATCTGAACAGTATCAGAAACTACACATTTCAGCTTTAAAGCACTGAATGTTAAAGTCAGCACAGATGTGTTTCGAAAAAATAATCCATGACAGATCGCTGAAACATAAAATGTGATGAAAACTGACAAGGCTGCGTGCATGTTTGTTTGCTCCAGAGTTTATTTACCATGTTTGGCAGTGTGAAATAATTAGTGGCAATGTTTGCTGAGAATATTCACGGCGTAACGGTTAAAGAGTTTTTCCCAGAACGCCGATCCCTCTCCCCTTCAGCCGCCCACATCTCTGCTGCATAATTTGAGACATCCCACGAAAACACAAGCCAAACTATTAATAATCACATCAGGAAAGACTAAAAACATGGAAGCCGATCGTCTGTTTCAAAAACAGAGGCATTAAGTTATTTCAACTAATAGAGCAGCAATAATAAAGACAAAACAAATATGCATGCTCTTTAAAACTATGGCGTTGTTTTGGCCTCGTCTAAAAGAAATGTAAGAGTGAAAACAGGCCCAATCCAGAGGGAAACACAATTTGGAAAAGCCTCGTTCTCTACAGATCCCCCACGAAGATGTTTCCTCTGAGAGCTCGAACCATCAGATCAAATCTGCGGAAAGTCTCTCAGTCATTAGTTTGAGAGGAAACTCGCTTCTAAACATCATGTTCTCTGTAAGTTTTCTGCTTGCTGAGTAAAATCTCTTTCTGATGGTCAGAACTGAGCAGTGCACAAACTATAAAGATTGCATGCTACGGAAACTAAAACAGACATAAATGATGTAGATATTTAGTGCAGATGTGCAAAAACTCTAAATGCATGCTCTAAACATCGTGCATTATTTTATTTTTTTGTCTTGTTTCTCTAGATAACTTCAAGGAAACTAGACATAAAAGCATAATCTGTGTCATCTGAGGGCCTCGACGTGAACTTGAACAATCCGTACTGTTCTAGGATGAGCTTCTTATCTCAACGATTAATCAGCGCTGCTTATTCCTGCTTCAGTTTTACACAGAAAAACAATGGACATCTTATTTAAGCGCCATCCACTCATCAAGCTCTGATGCTGGAAATACAGTTTTCCACACATTTTTGATGTTTTCTTTCTGCGCAGGAGCAACATCAAGTGGAACATTTTCTGCAATGCTCTGTTCTTCCGTTTGGAAGCAGGTCTCATCTCTGTTTAGAGCACGATTATAGAATTAAACATCGGCCCAGAATGGCATTATCAGTTTATTAGTATGACCAGATGCTGACAGCTGCATTTCTGCTTGCATATTTTCACAGAGGGCCTCAAACCGCACAGTACACTCTACTTCTGTTTGGACGCAGGCCCATAAAATCTGCTTTCCCATACGACTAAAAAAAGTGTTATTTTAAACACGCTCTAAACAAAATAGTTAAAATAACTACAAGAAAAATAAATTGATAAATAACTAACTGGATGAATGAGTAAAAATATTGAAAACATATTTTTTTCAAATTAGCCAATGTTAATTTATTTTGATTTAAAAAATATATACAGTACATTTGAATGTATAGACAATATTTTGAAATAAATACATTTTATAACACGATTAATATAAATATGCTGTAAACAACAATAAATACAAGAAAAATAAATTACTAAATAACTAACTGGATATATAAATACATGAATTAATTAATTAATTACTTATATATATATTTTAAATTAGGCAATATTAATATATTTTGGTTTTAAAAATAAATACATATTTTTAATTTATATATAACATTTTAAAATACATTTTATAAAACGTTGTTAATATTCTGTAAATAATAATAAAATAAATAAAACATGTTTATTCTGTGGCACCTAAAAAAATAATTTGGTGCCTAGGTTTTTTCTTATAGGAGCCAATGGCTCCTTACTCAATTTTTTTTATCTGGAGCCCTGATTATTGATTCTTAAATCCCAAGAATCTGTCTTTTAGTCTGTTCTTTTCAGTTTATGCTTGAAGTAAATATTATTTGAAGCACATCTTCCATCCAATAACTGCAATAAGTTTTGTGAGTCCAATCTTTCGAATTCTGTCAATTTTATACCAAATTCAATTTATCAATGTCATTTTGATGCTCTTTCTTGTGGTGACAGATCACTGCGGCAGTGAACCGATCGTCTCTTCCTCTTTACTAGTTATGTTGAAAGAAACTGTACAACTTACTGAAATATAGTGTGTGTGTGTGTGTGTGTGTGTGAGAGAGTGTGTGTGAGAGTGAGACTGTCTGTCTGTGTGTGTGCATATATATGTGTGTGTGTGTGTGAGTGTCTGTGTCTCTCTCTCTGTGTGTGTGTGTGTGTGTGTGTGTGTTGGTGTGTGTGTGTGTGAGATAGTGTCTGTCTGTCTGTGTGTGTGTGTGTGTGTAATATATACTGTGGTACTGCGACTGTACTTTATTGCAAGGACAGACAGACAATTTTAATGCTGTTCTCTGATCAAGCTGTGAATCTGAGCTTCCAGGAAGAGCCTCAGGAAGAGGAAGTCATTAAAAAAGGATTAAAAACGTAAATATTTTTCTGCAGAAAAACAGACAGCACACTTGGAGGAAGCCTGTTGAAGTTACACAGGAGATGCTGACAAAAGTGATCTAATTAACACCGACTGAAATGGTTTACGTTCAAACACTGGCTAGATCTCCAATACAACACTTCCAGTGATCAGATCTGTTGAGTTTAATCATCTATTACTGTCACATATCAAGCATCACTATTGCTGTTGCTCATAGAGGTTAGTGGCTTGTATTGAACCAGAAAACAGATAAAAATCAAGTTATCTGTAAATATCAGAAACAATTTTCAGTAAATGAATAACTGAGGCACAATGAGGTCTTCTGGACTGGGGTTTGCACTTAAACTCTCTGTATAAACAGTCCAGATCCTGAAGCATTAGACGGCCACTCGAGAGAGAAATTATGAAGCAAAAAGACATGTTTACATTCTAATGTGGAGCAGCGAGAACATGCTGTACTTTTCTGTTGAAGGTTCCTCGTGATGTCAGAGAAGCTCAAAGTGAGCAGAAATGAGAACGAGGCGATAAACAGCCTCAGATAAGGACTCGCTGGTTTCTCTCACAAAGCATCATATGACCAGAAGAATCAGTGTTATTGTTAACTCAAATGAATTACAGTCATGTATACTGTACATGTATAACACTAACATCAAAACTGCAACACTTCACAATTAGTTCATGTTACTTAATGCATTCAATAACATTAACAACACGTTACAGTATTTTTAAATCAATGTTAACGTTAATGAATAAAAATACAGCTGTGCATGTTAGTTCATTAAAATAGTTTTCAGTTACTGAAATAAAATAATATATAAATATTAGATGAAAAAACTTTTAAAAAAACTAGAAATGTTGCCATGACAACTAACTGAAATAAGTTGAAACGCTAAACTTACTAAAAACTAAAACAAAAATAAATGAAACTGATCAAATACAACTCTTCATGTTAATCCATTAAAATTGTTTCAAGTAACTGAAATATAATAAAATACAAATATTAGACGAAAAACTTAAAAATACTTAAATGAAGAAACGAAAAGTTAGAAAACTCGAATAAGCTGAAACTGAAATACTAGAATTACTAAAACTAAAACCTAAAGTAATAAAAAATGTAAATATTTAAATGATTCATTTGACACGCTGCACTCATAATTCGCAAAAAAAAATGTCTGCATGCAATTTCAGCTGTAATTAATTTCTGTAAATACATCTATAATTACACTGTTGACTCTACTTCCATCTCTTAACCCACCCTTAAACCTAACCATACTCCCAAACATGCCCCTAACATCACCATCTCCCACCACAACACCAATAAAAGTGTTTTGCAAAACAACATCAACACAAAAAGTACACCTATACCTTACATATAAGTACATAGTAGTTAAAGTCCGCCCAGAATACTTGTGCACGAGTCATATGAACCACTGGAAGAAAGAAATAAAGCAATATTTTTAAATGATCGTTTAAATAAATATTCCTTCAATAAATGAACATGCATTTGTTTCAGTCGCTGCCGGCAGACACTCAATGAGTCAAAGAACAAGGAAAACAGATCGAGAATGAGTTTTCTGTTTTGGACTCTCATGTGGTTCACAGATGCACAGCGAAAAAAAGAGATCTATTGACCCTCAACACACACACTCACACTCACACACACACACACAACACACACACAACACACACTCGCACACACTCGCACACACACTCTCACACACGCACTCACTCACACTCACTCACACTCACTCACTCACTCACACACACACAAAATCACACACACTCACTCACTCACTCTCTCACACACACACACACACACACCCTCACTCACTCACTCACACACACACTCACTCACACACTCACGCACACACACACACACTCTCACACCCTCACTCACACTTACACTCACACACTCACACACACTCTCACTCACTCACACACACTCTCACTCTCACTCACACTCACACGGCTCCTCTGGGAAGTAGTGATATGGCTCTCAACAGCCGTGAAGCTGCAGCTGGGATCAGTATTCCCAAGCGTAGAGTTCACATTCCTTCTTTCTCTCTCAGACTCTGATTCTCACATACTTTCAGCTTCAGTTTTTGCCCTCATTCCTAAAGGATCTGAGATGGGCAAAATATGCAACATAACTTTTTCTAGCCAAATTCTAAGGCAGCATCAAATGTGGACAAAGCAATGCCAGAATGCACTGCTACATTCATGCAACTGGTAGTCAAAAGTTTAAGAATAATTAAGAAAAAATAAGTCTCTTCTGCTCACCAAGGCTGGATTTATTCAAATCAGAAATACAGTCAAATTGTTAAATATTATTACAATTTAAAACAGCTGTGTTATATGTGAATATCTGTTATTTCTGTGATGCGCAGCTGTATTTTCAGCATCATTCCTCCAGTCTTCAGTGTCACATGATCTTCAGAAATCAGTATAATATGCTGATCTGCTGCTCAAGAGACATTTCTGATTATTATCAATAGTTGAAAACAGTTGTGCTGCACAATATTTCTGTAGAAACCTTGATAAACTACCATTCAGAAGCTTGGGGTTTTTATTAATCCAGGATGCATTAAATTAATCAAAAGTGACTGTAAAGACATTTATAATGTTACAAAAGATTCTATTTCAAATAAATGTTTACCTTTCTACTCATCAAATGCATCACATTTTAAAATATATATTTATTTTAAAATAGAAAAAAATATTTAAATTAAAATTATTTTACAATATTATTGTTTTTTACTAAAAACTTTTAGCAGTAGTGTATGTGCGCAATTTACTTTAGTTAGGGTATCATATCATGGTGTTTCTGCCAATGCAGAGCATTTCAAATCACTCCCTTTTGAGGGTTCATTTCAGTTAGGATGCTGCCTTACAAGGGAGCTGTCTATGCAGACAGTAATGCATGACACTATAGACACACTCTTGTTCTCGGCCTCTTATCAATATTTCTCGTTCTCATTCTTCACATAGTGCCACAATGACCGCATGATGACACGCGCGCACGTGCACACACACACACAGCCTGAGAGACACTGGCACTGTGTTTATACACACACACACACACACACACACACACACACACTCTCTCTCTCTCACCAAAGCTCTAACACAAGTCGGCCAGCAAACTACTTTCCCTATTTTAGACATAAACAGGCAAGGAAAGAGAAAGAGAGACAGAAACAGGAAGACAAAACCATTGAAAGTTGTCAAACTTCATTTCTGCTTTTAATGTGTCTTGAGTCTGTACAGGTATAATGCATCCAAAAATTTAATATTCTATCATCACCAGAGAAACACTAACATACCTAGCAGAATGTTGATGCTGCTCTTTTCCAAAGTATGCATGACTATAAATTCTCCAAAAATGACAAAACAGCACTATATAAAAAATAAAGTCCCATTAGTTGACATTAGTTAATACATTAAATAGCATCAACGTAACAAAGAATCTTTAACATTAGCGAATATAAATGCATCTGTTTTTTCGTGCTTGTCCGATTTTTATAATGCATTAGCAAATGTTGAAATAACAATTAAATAATAATAATAAATATACTTTTTTCATTGTTAGTTTATGCTAACTAATGTAGTTAACTATATGTAAACAAATGGAACCTTATTGTAAAGTGTTAATGAAATATCATATGGGATATTTTTATACTTTTTGGAGCTCAAAAGTGTAAAAATAATATATAATAATATATAATAAGCCTCCCCTGTCACTGTGTGTGAAGAGAGCAGCATGAACATTCAACTACATAAGCATGGTACTAATTACAGTACTATGTTACCATCACAGTACTACGGTATCGCAGTAAAGACCGGTCTTCGAGAGCACATTAAAGAAAACGAGAGCTGTGTGAATGAACGGCTGAGTAAATAAAACCAGACTAAGCCAACACACAGTCACTTCGAGTTTGAATGTAATGTTTGTTAGAGTCTACAAATTAATGCACAAGAGATTCCCTCTAAACGCTCTCTGTTATTCATGAGGGTATAGAAATCAGTTTAAAGTGAAAGTCTAGCGGACTGTGTGGTTGTAAAAGGACTATATAATCAGGTATTAACCCTATAAAGCCTGCTGTATCATATTTCACATTAATGTGAGCCTGCAGCACAAAAGCAGTGTTAAGTCGCTGGGGGATATTTGTAGCAATAGCCAACAATACATTGTATGAGTCAAACACACACACACTCAAAATCACACACACACACACTCAAACACACACACACACACACACACACACACACACACACACAC
>JADLZM010015151.1:31550-42270 GCA_018148995.1 Sinocyclocheilus maitianheensis | reverse complement strand
ACACACACACACACTCAGATATGAACACAACACACATACAAACACACACACACACACACACAAACACACACAGATATGAACACACACACACACACACTCAGATATGAACACACAACACACAAACAAACACACGCATGTACACGCGCGCACACAAACACACTCAGATATGAACACAAAACACACATACAATCACAAACACACACACACACTCAGATATGAACACACAACACACATACAAACACACGTACGTATGCGCACACACACACACACACACAGACCTGCTGCAGATCTTCACTCAGCACTTCTGTCTTCTCTGCCCTGTAGAGACACAGTGATCATTGGTTAGCGTGAGACACTGATCATGCTGGGACTCAACACGTGTGTGAGGAACGTTCCCCTCCAGCAGCCGGCAAACCAAAATATTTACACACAGAGAATCAGATACACAACCACGATAAATATAACTACAGCTGAAATCAGTCTAGTTCAGCTCAGGTCAAGTTATAAATTGTGGGTTAATAACAAGCTCTTTGGTTCCACACACACACACACACACACACACACAGATATAAAACACAGTGTGTCTGACACAGAAAACACTCATGGCCTCACGAGAATCAGCATCTAATGAATGGAGCCACAGAAATCAATCAGTAAAATCAGCTTCTTACTCAGGAGGAGCTTTCCTCTTACGTCTGGTGGAGATCTGCAGCTTTCTCTTCCACAGAGCCATGATGAGAATAGACAGACGGTCGAGAGGACGGAGGAGACCGACAGGTCAGGAATGAGACCAGACCGACAGGAACGACAGCAATCAAACACACACACACACACTCACACTCACTCTCTCTCACACACACACACACACACACACAGACACTCTCACACACAGACACTCTCACACACACACAGACACTCTCACACACAGACACTCTCACACACACACAGACACTCTCACACACAGACACTCTCACACACACACAGACACTCTCACACACAGACACTCTCACACACACACAGACACTCTCACACACAGACACTCTCACACACACACAGACACTCTCACACACAGACACTCTCACACACACACAGACACTCTCACACACAGACACTCTCACACACACACAGACACTCTCACACACAGACACTCTCACACACACACAGACACTCTCACACACAGACACTCTCACACACACACACACACACTCAGACACTCTCTCTCTCTCACACACACACACACACACACACACACGTGCGCGCAACACACACTGATCTTCACTCAGATACTCACATTAACACACACCTCCAGACATAAGATCTTTAATGCTTCTGAAAGAAGTCTCTTCTGCTCACAAAAGCTGCATTTATTTGATCGAAAATACAGTAAAAATTATGAAATATTTTACAATGTAAAACAGCTGTTTTCTATGTGAATCTCTGTTAAACTGTAATGTATTTCTGTGATGCGCAGCTGTATTTTCAGCATCATTCCTCCAGTCTTCAGTGTCACATGATCTTCAGAAATCAGTATAATATGCTGATCTGCTGCTCGAGAGACATTTCTGATTATTATCAATGTTGAAAATGAATGAACAAATAAAGTGAAGAACAGCAATTAAAAATATAAAAATACAGTAAGTAGCTCATACTGACAATCAGAGGAGAATCATGAAGTTCTACAGGACCTGAGTGAGAGCAGCTAGTGATGTAAGACCAAGAATAACAAAAAATATTATATGTACATATTTTATGTTTAAACTGCCACAATCAGTATTTTGTAACAACATACACTACTGTTTAAAAGTTTGAGCTCAGTAAATTTCTTTCTTTCTTTCTTTTTAAAGAAATTAATACTTTTATTTTATACTGATAAAAATGATAGTAAAGACTTATATTGTTGGAAAAGATTTCTATTTTAAATAAATGGTGTTCTTTTGAACTTTCTGTTCATCTGTGAGTTCCAAAAAAATATGAAGCAGCAAAACTGTTTCCAACAGTAATAATAAATCATCATATTATACTGATTTCTGAAGATCATGTGACACTGAAGACTGCAGTAATGATGCTGGAAATACAGCTGCGCATCACAGAAATACATTATATTTTAGAGTATATTTAAATAGAAAAACATTGTTTTAAATTGCAATAATATTTAACAATTTTACAGTTTTTTCTGAATTTTTGAGCAAATAAATGCAGCCTTGATGAGCACAAGAGACACTTTAAAAAATATTACAATTCTTACTGATACCAAACTTGTACATATGGCACTGTACATATATGTTTAAATCAATTCCAACAATCAGTACCTAAAATCTAATAGAAATCTGTACTTTAATATCTAAAAACTGATTNCTTTAATATCTAAAAACTGGTTAAATAAAATGTGCAAAGACGAATCATCCAGGCGGTTTGACTTGTTAAGTGTTTTTAATCTGTTTTGTTCTTCACCTCAACTAGTCTGACAATCCACACACACTCAGACACACAGACACAAACACACACACACACACACACAACCACACAGACACACACACACACACACACACACTCAGACACACAGACACAAACACACACACACACACACCCACACACAGACACACAGACACGCACTCACACACATACACTTATCTATCTTAATGGGACGCCTCATAGACCTGTGTTGTTTTTCTGATTGTGGAGGTTCTTGAACATCACTGACAGCAGACGAGATGAAACCAGACGCTCATTTTTGTAAAAATTACAAGATGCATACATGTGTGTACATATACACATAATGCTAGTCTATCACGTGACTAGTACACACACATCCTGCAGTATCAGCACACTACAGCCATCTGTGTGTGTGTGTGTGTACACACACACAGACACTCTCACACAGACACTCTCACACTCTCACACGCACACACAGACACTCTCTCACACCCACAGACACACTCGCACTCTCACACACACACAGACACGCTCACACACACCCACACACCCACACACACAGAGACACACACACACACAGGTTTGTTTTTGTGAAAAGTGGGGACTCTCCATAGGTCAGACGCTCATTTTTGTAAAAATTACAAGATGCATACATATGGGTACATATACACATAATGCTAGTCTATCACGTGACTAGTACACACCCATCCTGCAGTATCAGCACACTACAGCCAGCTGTGTGTGTGTGTGTGTGCTGTATTTAAAGTGTGTCAGGAGGATCCTTTAACCTATTTGATACAAAACAAACAACTGTGTGTTCACTTCAGCGACCGGAAAGACGGGTTCCTCAGACACACAATACAGAACACACACCAGATTAATCACACAAAAGACTACAGGCACACACACACACACACAGAGACACAGACACACACACACTCACACACTCTCACACACACACACACACACAGAATCAGTAATCCATGCAGCCTTAAGGAACTCTGTAAGACCTGAATCCCTGACAGACACACATTCTCTCTCTCTCTCTCACACACACACACACACACACACACACATATAGTATCATCTTTGTCTTATTTCCCAGTTATCTAAATATACTTCAAACAAGATCAGTTTGCACCGCATGAGATATAAAGGCTTATGCTCATAGACTGGTTTTAATATGAGTGTATTTCGTCACACTGCACTGGAAGATCTTTCCGTGTCTGAAGTAGTTCAAAACAATGTGAAAAAAATCTTCCAGCGCATTAAGATTCAGCAAACATATTCTTAATACAGTATTTAGCATTCTTGTCTTTTTGTTTTCCAATTAAAATATCTAACAATACTTAAAACAAGATCAATGTACCTAGATTGAACATAAATGTTTCTAGCAATACTCAGCTCTAAAATATAGAACTAACTAGAAATGTCCGTTTGGGAATATAATCTCCTTTTTAATGATTTTCCAGAAAAGTTATGGAAATTCTTCCATTCACTCATAGCAGCGCTCAGGTGTATGTACTTAACAATAAACGCTGATAAAATTATTTATTAACTAGAAATGTCTGTTTTTTTTATGGTTGAAAGATCATAAATGTGGATTATGTTCATCAGTCAAACGTTATGGCCTCTACGAGAGTAACCTCATCTAAATGCTTTCATTCATGATGATCCTTATTATTTGTTTGTATCTCAAATGATAACATGGTCAGCTGTAAGTCAACATCGGTGTGTATCCCAGCATGCACCAGCTCTCCTCTCTGTCTGAGACTTGTTTTCATAGATTGTCTTTAATATGAGTGTATTAGAAGTATAAACAAGTAAACAAAATATTAAAAACCAGCTATGATGATAAATCTGAATTTTGCATGCAGTGTTGCTTCTCGAGTGTATATCTTGTTGGAAAATTAGGCAAAAAAAGTGCAAAAAGTCATGCACTTTTCAAGATGCTCAAGACAAATGAATAAAAAATGTTTAAAGTCAGCTGAGCATTAATCACAGTTTTTAAAGTCATTGATATTGATATTTTTTTACTAATCATGTCTATTGAACATTTCTGAGTATGCAGTTATAAAATCAGACTTTTGTTATTCCTCTGCAGATATGAGTTTGTCTTTGCACAGCTGTTCAGACGAACTTCACGTTAAACAACGATTAACCAGCGCTTTCCCATCAGTCCACACCGAGCTCTGAATTCACTGAACTACGTGAAGTCGCTTCTTATGCGTGTAATCTGATTAAAGCTGAAGCTCACCTGTGTGTGTGTGTGTGTGTGTGTGTGTGTGTGCGTGAGTGAGTGAGTGAGTGAGTGAGTGAGTGAGTGAGCGAGCGAGCGAGCGAGCGAGCGTGCGTGTGTGCGTGCGTGCGTGAGTGAGTGAGTGAGTGTGTGTGTGTGTGTGTGCGTGAGTGAGTGTGTGTGCGTGCGTGTGTGTGTGTGCGTGAGTGAGTGTGTGTGCGTGCGTGTGTGTGTGTGCGTGAGTGAGTGTGTGTGCGTGAGTGAGCGAGTGAGTGAGTGAGTGTGTGTGTGTGCGTGTGTGTGTATTCCCTCATGAAAGGCAGGTGTGGTTCTCATTATCACACAAACACAGTCAGAATCGTCTCTCAATGCCTCTGATTCAGAGTGAAAAACACACAACACACAAAGAATAACACTACAGAGGAGACGAGTCACACCACGCTTCACATTACAGCATCATCTTAGAACAGAGAACACACACACCCATTCCCCTGAGACACACACACACACAGGTTTGTTTTTGTGAAAAGTGGGGACTCTCCATAGGCGTAATGGTTTTTATACTGTACAGACCGTATATTCTATTGCCCTACACCAACCCTACCCCTAAACCTACCCCTCACAGGAGACTTTCTGCATATGTAGATTTTCAAAAAAACTCATTCTGAATGATTAATAAGCATTTTGAATTACGGAGACACTGAAAATGTCCTCATAAATCACCTTCTTGTTGTAGTACCTATGTCATACCCATGTTATTATAAAAATTTGTGTCCTCATAAACCACACACACACGCACGCACACTCATGCACACACACACTCACTCACTCACACACACTCACGCACACTCTCATGCACACACACACTCACATGCACACACACACACACGCGCACACACACACACACACACACACACTCTCACACACATACACAAACACACACAGGTTTGTTTTTGTGAAAAGTGGGGACTCTCCATAGGCGTAATGGTTTTTATACTGTACAGACCGTATATAACAAAGACACTGACACGCGCACACACACAAAAACAGACCCAAACACACACACACACACGAAGACAAAGACACTCACACACACACACACACGCACACAAAAACACACACACACACACACACACACACACTCACTCTCACACAGCCCTATGGACTGATGTTAATCATATTTTTATGATGCTTTTGTGATGTTTTTGGAGCTTAACAGATGAAATGTCATTGCATCCTTCAGAAACACTGTCCTTTTGCATTCTAAGAAGGAGAGAAATTACATGAAGATGAATACACGATCACAAAAGTTTCATTTCTGGCCGAAGGGTGAGTGCATTTTCAGTAATTGGTGTCGTTAACAAACAAACACAGATGCTCGGCAGTGAGACGAGCTCAGCTAATGATTCACAGGGTAATTAGGGTCAAACAGAGCTGTAAATAATACTAGTGCAATGCTGTTGATTTACAGTGAGGCGCTTTAATATCAGCCTGCAGGGATTCAAAGAGATATAGCTAATCTGACCATTATCACAGATAATATTACACTATATTAGCCATCACATGCACACAAAACAAAGCTATCTGCATTTAGATCTGTCTTTTTATCAAAGCAAAGGCAGCATTAAAAACACATTTAGAAACATAATCTATTGTATGCATTGATATTAAGGTCAAAAAGTGTTGCTTATTTGGTTGCACTCAATTTAATGTATCCTTGCTAAATAAAAGCATTAATTTCTCTAAAACAAATGTACGGCCCTCAAACTTTTGAAAGGTAGTGTATATTTTAAAAGTCATTTGATTGCATTTATTATGTGATTTTGCTGACTTTTATTAACTTGATCTGAGCTGTATGATGATATTAATACAACAGCATTTTTTTTCTAGCATAGCAAAAAAACATAGCAAAGACAAAAAAAACATGATGCAATGAAAAACTAATTATTTTAATGCTGTAATCAATTTTGAATTGGATGATTGGGGTAAATTTGACATATTTTGTCTTCTGTGAAACATTTAGGTGTTTATGTAGCTTCTGAAGTCCAGTACCAAATGAAAAAATATGATCTTTAAACAAAATAAGAAAAATGTACACATCATCATCTTGTTCAAAAGCTCTTAATGCATTGTGCTGCCTTCTTGAGCATCAGTACATGTTTTCATCTTTTGTAATAGTTGTGTATGAGTACCTCAGTTGTCCATATGCCAGCTATTATAGTCTGCTTTCTTGAAACAAAATATAGTTTTAACCAGGTAATATTAATCAAGTCAATGCATGTAAATATGATCAATATAACAGTTGCATCTGAAGTTGACTGTACTTCAACTAATGCACATGAATGGACATTCAGCTCATGTTCGGCTTGAACACAAACTCATGTCAGAAACACCACAGGATTTTTGGCTATGAGAACAGAACTTCGTTATTCAGGCTGAAGCCCAACAGAGGGGTTATACAGTCAAAATAACAGCAAAAAATGACTGAAAATATATCTAATATACTCTGGCTAAATTGTGCATTAAATGTGTGTTTTCCTCTAACATGCACACGCATTTAGTGCTTGGCCTGAAATGAATGATCATAGAGACAATCCATAAAAATGAGATTTTCTAGAGGGACATCTATCAGCGTTGCACTCGAGTCTCGCACAAAAGAGCCGCATGTTTAGAAAGCCATGCAAAATTAATGCATGTTCAACTTTGAAAAAACATCTCTGGAGACTTATGGCGTCCCACTGCAACTCGTGTTTTTAAATGAAAAATGCACTCTGTGATTGGCTTTCAGTCCTTTGTATTAAACTATGCACACACATACATGATGCAGTTTTGTTTATAGTTGTTTAAGCAACTTAATTAATTATAATTGGTTTAGAAACATTAATTTAAACATTATGCACTTTTTTTCCACAGATAGTCATGTTATCTTATGCTTTGAATAAACGTGCATTAGTAATATTTTGCTCGATGCGCCCTCTTGTGGACAAAAACTGCCTCTTGTGGCCTCAGGAGAGAAGCCAAAAACTGTTCTTTACTCCAACTGAAATTATGCATTTTTTATAATATTTAAGTACAAAATTCGAATTTAGTTTTTCAGCCATTTTGACAGCTTTTCTCATCTTCGTTGGCTTCTAATCTTCTTTATTTGGACCAACAAGCGTCCGAAGCACAACCTGTAAGTATGATTGATACGTTATGTGTACATTTTCAATTGAGTGCTCAAAATATCAGGTTTTTGTGCTAATATGGGATGTATACCTTTAGGTTTCCAGGTAAACCATGATATTACTGTCTTACTGAAATAGTTCTGATAATTAGGGTTGCAAAAAGGTGGAAAATTTCCAGTAAATTTCGGAAATATTCCAGAAATTTTGAAAACTTTCCAGGATTTTTTTTTTTTGAAATTTCCGGAAATGTTCCACCCCTTTGCAACCCTACTGATAATTCACTGTGACCCCACTATTTCCTAAAGAATATGTAGATTAATGTAGACTGTCGTTCTAATTACTTTGTTTAATAACAAAGAATGTAGACATATTTTGGTTTACAAACTGCATTGTTTCATCAGTTATCACTCGGCTAACGTATCCACCATTATTGTTTTGTGAAGTGTTTACAGTTTAGCAGCTAAACTTTAGCTGTGGGCACGATTCGCTTGCATGAGTGTTAAATACATTTTTTTTAAGTCTGCACATTGCATATATCTGCACACAGCTGTATTACATTTTCTATATGCAACTGTACTCCTAAAATGTCTGCATTAAGTTATACTGTATAAATAGTACATGAAATGAACTAAAAGTTACAACAATCCAATTCTGAATTCATGGGGTGTTTGATGTGAACAAGAGGATTTTGCGCAGTATGACCTCGTACAGTAGGAGTTGTTCAACATGCATTAGAGCACAATAACACAGTCAAACGCCTAGCAACCCATCGCTACATCGATCCGGCGGTGCTTTAATTAAACACAATGACACAATGGATGCAGCTATTATTCTCCAACAGTCCATCTGCATTTGAGAGAAGAATGCAAACAAAAGTCGCATGACATCAAAACCCACTCTATTTACTTTCTAATTCATGTTCCTGGCACAATAACCTGATTAACAGTTTCAAAATCTACCAGCCAACGATTAACATACATTTTGGTTCATTTGAGTCAAAAAATCAGCCGTATTAGTCCACTAAAAACACTATGAGCCAATAACAACTTGACCACAAAAACAATGCCTACGACAATTAATTTTGCATTATTAATGAATGTAATTGCATACTATTAAGTGTAATAAGCATCTGTGAAGGCGTGCTCTCTGCCTGTCCTTCGTTAAATCGGGTGTCCCTCGTCTCAGTCATTAGTCACTGATCTCCAGGGAATCTCCTGCAGTTCCTCACATTAATGACACGACAGCATCGCATCATGTTGCCGGAGTAACCAAGACACACACACAGATTCCATTCCAATCCACACGGACTTACCAGAATAAAACACTGGAATGCAACATCATCTAATCTTTAGTAAATGCAAAGAAACAAAGCAATTGTGACAGGCCTAACAACCATTTAATTTAGTTGACAAATTTTTTGGTCAAACTGAGCAGATAAATGAAAAAAATTACATATCCTGATGAAAAATTTCACACACACGTAGATAGATAGACAGACAGACAGACAGACAGACAGACAGACAGACAGACAGACAGACAGACAGACAGACAGACAGACAGACAGACAGACAGACAGACAGACAGACAGACAGACAGACAGACAGACAGACAGACAGACAGACAGACAGACAGACAGACAGACAGACAGACAGACAGACAGACAGACAGACAGACAGACAGACAGACAGACAGACAGACAGACAGACAGACAGACAGACAGACAGACAGACAGACAGACAGACAGACAGACAGACAGACAGACAGACAGACAGACAGACAGACAGACAGACAGACAGACAGACAGACAGACAGACAGACAGACAGACAGACAGACAGACAGACAGACAGACAGACAGACAGACAGACAGACAGACAGACAGACAGACAGACAGACAGACAGACAGACAGACAGACAGACAGACAGACAGACAGACAGACAGACAGACAGACAGACAGACAGACAGACAGACAGACAGACAGACAGACAGACAGACAGACAGACAGACAGACAGACAGACAGACAGACAGACAGACAGACAGACAGACAGACAGACAGACAGACAGACAGACAGACAGACAGACAGACAGACAGACAGACAGACAGACAGACAGACAGACAGACAGACAGACAGACAGACAGACAGACAGACAGACAGACAGACAGACAGACAGACAGACAGACAGACAGACAGACAGACAGACAGACAGACAGACAGACAGACAGACAGACAGACAGACAGACAGACAGACAGACAGACAGACAGACAGACAGACAGACAGACAGACAGACAGACAGACAGACAGACAGACAGACAGACAGACAGACAGACAGACAGACAGACAGACAGACAGACAGACAGACAGACAGACAGACAGACAGACAGACAGACAGACAGACAGACAGACAGACAGACAGACAGACAGACAGACAGACAGACAGACAGACAGACAGACAGACAGACAGACAGACAGACAGACAGACAGACAGACAGACAGACAGACAGACAGACAGACAGACAGACAGACAGACAGACAGACAGACAGACAGACAGACAGACAGACAGACAGACAGACAGACAGACAGACAGACAGACAGACAGACAGACAGACAGACAGACAGACAGACAGACAGACAGACAGACAGACAGACAGACAGACAGACAGACAGACAGACAGACAGACAGACAGACAGACAGACAGACAGACAGACAGACAGACAGACAGACAGACAGACAGACAGACAGACAGACAGACAGACAGACAGACAGACAGACAGACAGACAGACAGACAGACAGACAGACAGACAGACAGACAGACAGACAGACAGACAGACAGACAGACAGACAGACAGACAGACAGACAGACAGACAGACAGACAGA
>JADLZM010015151.1:5662-29607 GCA_018148995.1 Sinocyclocheilus maitianheensis | reverse complement strand
ACTCCATCACTCCCTCACTACATCACTACATCACTACATCACTCCATCACTCCATCACTACATCACTACATCACTACATCACTCCATCACTACATCACTACATCACTCCATCACTCCATCACTAAACCCAAGAGCAGCATCAGATCTCCTCAAACACACAGACCAAACAACACCTCACGCTAACAGCCCGATTCTATCATTTCCACTCTAAACCTCACGTTTTTACATTTGCACATGTGAATAAATAAGGTAAAGCTGATCATATATTCACGACACGTCGACTGATCGCCGTTTGCGCCGTTATTCGTCCCGCATCAGCAGCGAAGGTGTTTACCTGCCCACGGTCTGGTTGGCCAGTTGTCGCATTCGGTTGAATTGCTTCTTCATCTTCCTGCAATGTGCGCGTGAATCCCGATGGAAGAAACACCAGCGGACATTCCTCACTTAAAGAACACCCTCAGGAAATATTGCACAGCTCGGGCCATAACGAACGATTCCTCTTCGGTGCAACCATCACCTGTCGCGGAAGAAAACGCCAGAAATCATCATTTGCGCGTCCTGCTCGTCGCTCGAGACTCGGGATGCTCCGCTGAGCGCTGGTGACGCGGCAGGGCAGCGGGGCATTGTGGGTAATGTAGTTCTGTGAGACTGGCTGGCCTACAATTTGACCGTCTGAAGGTCGCGAGAACGTCTTGCATTCAGTTTATGAGATCAAAACTACCAGCAGGCGACTAATAAAAGCTAGTTATCCTAACAATGTTGCCATCGTGTGGATGTCTTGAAGAAGTACAGCGTTGACAGAGAATCAAAATTCAATGTCAGATAAAAAAAAAAAAAACTGTTTTCTTTTTCATTCTCTTGGAATGAACGAACAAACTAACGAATTAATATATATACACATACATTTGGAAAAAGTAAGTTTGAAACCCTTCGCCTCTCTACCTCAAACTATCTCATTATTATTTATTATTATTGTTTTAATGTATTTTTATTTTATGTCTTTTTGTACTTCTTCTATTGATTCTTGCTCCTTGTGTTTTTCACAGTGACTCTAAAAAACGTTTTGACTTCACATTTATACAAAACAATGTCTTATTGTGTAAAACCATTTATTTAATGACTTGCGGTCACAGGGGGGCGTGTCCTCTGTGCAGAATCGGTGACGTCAGTCCGCGCATGCGCACTGCGGAGTGTCAGAGAGGAAAGATGGCGGCCCTCAGAGCGGGTCTCCTGACCCGAGCTCTTACTAAAGGAAAAACTCCGGGAATCCCAAACATTATCCTCGGAACAAGAGCAGGTGCTGTCGTACACATGTGCTATTTCATATTATGGGAATATAGGCTATGAAAGCAGCGTTTTATAGCATCTAGTGAGTGATAACCTTCATGTCAAGGCTGAGGAGCTAACATGCTAAGCGAACCGCTAATACTGTGTTTACGTGATTGTAAACAAATGCAATTAATTGTTAACTGCTTTGCATTAGGATTAATTGCTGTTTTGTTTTAACATATTATAACTTAAATGCAACGTAATGTTTTTTTCTTCAAAATGTGCAATTTTGTTGGCCTTGTGTGCACCTGATTGTGTATTATTATATACTATAGGATGTATGTTTTTTAGATGATAGATTTAATTACTTAACTAGCTATCTAAAACACAAGTTTGTACATGTTTTTGTTCATGTGTGTCTAAGGTAGTCTGGAGAACTCTTTTCTTGTCAGATTTCTTCTCTTGTTATTGTGTGTAATGTGTAATCATAATAATGTTGCAGCGTCTGGTCCTTCTAAGGACACATTACCCGGTGCGCACCCCAGAAGCCCAGAGGAGATGGCAGCATCGGCCAAAAAATACAACATGACGCTGGAAGATTACAAGCCTTATCCTAATGACGGCATGGGGTGAGTGTCTGTTAGCACATTTTGAGTGAATAATGTATTTAGTTTCCAGGAAGATGAATGGCTGATGATGTATTTAAATACATTTGCTCTGTTGTTACGCAGGTACGGAGATTACCCCATGCTTCCGGAGCGATCGCAGCAGGAGAGAGACCCCTGGTATCAGTGGGACCATCCTGATCTCAGGAGGAACTGGGGAGAGCCGGTGAGATTAACGTTCATCCTATAGATCCTAGTTTTTGCTTGATGCATGCACACACATGCATTTACAAAGCCATGTTTCTGTTTTTTGATACTTGACCGCATGCACATTTTTAATGCCCGCTCTTCAATTCCGTTGCTTGCTTTTTGAAAGTACTATAAAATATCGTGTTTAAAGCACCAAGCATTTTTGCGTACATGGTGACACGACTCTAGTTCATCAATTAACATCTTGTGAAGACAAAAGCTGCATGTTTGTAAAAACAAATCCATCAAGACATTTTTTTTAGGTTTAATTTGGTTCATCTTAGGTCAAACAGAAAGTAACAATAACGTAAATAAATATAGTAATATACTATAAATAATAGATATACACATATAACATACAACCATACATTAATTCAGGCAATCATAGTTATACATTCAAATAAAGAAAGAAAGAAAGCGAATAAATTAATAATAAAAAAAATACAGTTGTCTCCTTAAAATATTTCAGAAAAGGGCTCCAGACTCTCAAAAAAAGTTTAGGCTTTTGTTTTATCGCAAACCGAATCTTTTCCGTCCTGAGAGCTTATAAAAAATCAGAAACCCATTGGCGATAAGGAGGGGGAGCTGGCTGCTGACTTCCAATTCATAAGAATAAGCCGCCTAGCCAGTAGAGTTGCTAAGGCTAGGCTACACTATCAGCCTGTGATATGTTTAATTTAACAGATTCTGGCAAAATCAATAAGACACTTTTAACCCATAATCCATAATAAGCTTCCTCCAGTAGGGTTGTGACGGTGAGGAAATTGTCCCACCGGTTAATCAAGGTGTGACAATACCGGTGTCACCACTGGGGCTTTTCCTCGCTTTCCTTCGCTTTTAAATAGCTTGAAAGCGCTGTGCGCATTTTACTTTCACTTTCGAATTAGTGGCAGGTCGGCGTCAATTGCTTGAATGCAACAACAAGATACAACGTCAAACTCACTTTAGCCTATATATAAAACATAGAACTTTTATTAACAAAACGAATAAAAATACAGCATGCTATAGGGCAGGCTATGCCTAATATAAAATAACAAATAACTTACATAAAGATTAAATAGGTATACAAAACTGGAAATAAGTAAACGTATAATATATAACCAAATGAATAAGAAAGTAGAACGTTTATTAGCAAAACGAGTAAGAAAGCTTGGAGGCACGGCATACACCTTGATTTCAAATAAAATAAATAAATGACACAAAGTTTAAATAAAGTAAAAATCAGCAAACAATGTGGAACCAATTAAATATGAAACGAATGTTTCCAAAATCAGCTTAGATAAACGGCAAAAGTCAACAGGCTTTTCAAAATCCAAAATACTGCCAAACAGGCACTTTTGCATCTCGTTTCGAAACTAAATCATCTGCCATCGTCTTGTCTGTCTCACCCCACCTCACTCTTCTCGACTGTCTCGCCTCACTCTTCTGGTCTGTCTCACCTCACTCTTCTCGACTGTCTCGCCTCACTCTTCTCGTCTGTCTCGCCTCACTCTTCTGGTCTGTCTCGCCTCACTCTTCTCGTCTGTCTCGCCTCACTCTTCTGGTCTGTCTCGCCTCACTCTTCTGGTCTGTCTCGCCTCACTCTTCTGGTCTGTCTCGCCTCACTCTTCTCGTTGTCTTGCCTCACTCTTCTCGTCTGTCTCACCTCACTCGTCTTGTCTGTCTATTTTTATTACTATGAAAAATCAAAACGACGGTGGGGGTCGGTGCCGCGGTGGGCATGTGACGTAACCGGTGTTGCGTCTTAACACCGGTATCACCGTCAACCGCGGCAAGCCTAGCCTCCAGTTAAAAAGTCCATCTCACATCAAAACCCACACACATACTGTATTTGTTCAGAGCTGTTTTGGCTTGTAAACAGTGCTTGATCTCTGCAGATCTCTCTCCCGATTCAGACCTTTTCTTTTACTAGAGAGAGTGAATATTTTGTGCTGTTTGTTTAGATGCACTGGGACTTCGACATGTACATCAGGAACAGGGTTGACACGTCTCCGAGCCCCGTGGAGTGGAGGACGATGCGGAACCAGCTGCTGGGGTTCGTGGGCTTCATGCTGCTGATGTTTGGTTTGGGAGAGATGTTCCCCTGCTACCAGCCTGTGGTGAGTAAAGGGAGAACTGCACAGTAGAAAAACGGTTCATTTACAGAACATTTCAAAGGGAAGTGTGTTATTTCTGCATCACTAGCAAACTAGGAATTGCAAACTCTTTTAGCTTGTGATTTTTTTGCAACCAATTGCACACCAGGGTTATTTTAACATTATATAGTATTCCACAGATGTTATGAATGAGTCTCATCATCAGCGTCTTTCTCTTTCCAGGCTCCTAAACAGTATCCTTACAGCGACCTGTATCTGGAGAGAGGCGGAGATCCTGCGAAAGAACCAGAACCTGTCAAGAATTATGAAATCTAATGCTAGAAACCTCTCTGTTTCATAACTTGTGTATATTTCTGTCTCTCTAATAAAGTTAACTTAAACGTCATCTGTCGGATTTACCATTTCTTACCTTTCATTCAAATGAGACCTTAAACCGTCATCAGCATTTCATTATGTGTAGTATAATTATTATTAATAATGATATAAATAACATTTTTGAAACTAAGAGAGCATCTGTTGTTTCATGTAAGTGGAGTCTGCTGTTCAGATGCGTGTTAGTTACATGCATTTATATTATATATGTAATAAATCAATTCAATAATTTTATTACCTTTTAACATCAGATGGGATGTCTTTGAACTAAAAGTTCTAAAAAAAAAGCTTTTAATAAGAACAGCATTAAGTGTTAAACAATAATTGATATAATTTGTGTGTAGCTGGCTTTTTCACTTACAAAATCTCCTAAATGTTAAAGTAAATTTTATATTGGCTTAATTTAATTAGTAATTTAAGCGATGTTGGCGTTAGCAGAAATATAAATCGCGTCGAGCAGATTGGCAGTTTCGAGTCCTCATCGTTTCGTAAACGCTGTCCCTCGCCGGCTGCCGTACTGGACTACAATTCCGCGCCGGACTACATTCCCCATGAGCGCCGCGCGAGGAGCGCCGCTAAACTCTCTTCAACACACAAACGAGACTAATAGTCACAAACAACCGTAAGTACACACACAACACTTACTGTAATCAGACGTTTTTAGGATTAAATCGAGGTTGTGAGGTTAGAATGGCGTGTGTGATCGCGATCTCATCCGTGTGTTTATGTTTGTGGAGCGTTAGCAGGTTAATGCTAACGCTAAAAGCAGATAATCAGGAATAACCTGTGATTATAAACATACATTTCTGCTCTATATAGCCTCCACGAGACGTGTATTACACGTATAGTTTACGAGGATGAAAAATTAATCTGATACTATATATATAATTGGAGTCTGAGACGTAATGTATTCTGTATTTGACGCACATATATTAGTGTAGTGCTACTCTTTTCGTGTTAATGTTGTTTCTAAGCGTTTTTATTTCATTTAAGATTAAGATACGGGTTCTTTAGCCTGATCTGACGTTGTTAAATGACATACTTGGTTGCATTTCGAGTTTGCACGTACATACAAAATTGTCTATTTGTTGTTATTCCCTATTTACTTGTTCTATTTTTATTCTTTCATTATCTGTGTCACTGTCATTGTGTTGGAAGTCACGAAAACAAATTCCTCGTATGTGTAAACATACCTGGCAATAAAGCTCATTCTGATTCTGATGACTGCAGATGCATGTCAGATTGTCTCCTCATGTTCTCGTCTCTTCAGGGTTTGGGAGGAAGATGAGGGTGAAGGAGATACTCAGGACGGCGACACAGGCGTGGAGTCCTGCGACGAAGCACCCCGTGTACCTGGCCTTAGGTAACTTCACCTGTCAGCTGGTGCTTGTATTATTCAGACGCATCCAGAATGCTGGAGTGATCTGGTCTTCTTCACTGTCTCGTGTCTGCAGGAACCGCAGCGCAGCAGCTGGATGCATCCTTCAACACCAGCGCCGCTCTGGAGATCTTCGAGATGGATTTCGCGGATTCATCCATGGACATGAAGCTCCGAGGCACTCTGCCCACTTCTAACAGGTCCGTTATTCTGGAAACTTCGACTGTGTTTGGAATATCATACAGTACTGCTGCCACATGATGTATATTATACAGCATACCATTCAAAAGTTTGGGGTCTGCATGATTTTTTATGTTTTTGAAGTCACCGAGGCTGCCTTTATTTGATCAAAAATACTGTAAAATTGTGAAATATTATTAGAATTTAAAATAGCCGTTTTCTATGTGAGTATCTGTTAAGCCGTAATTTATTTCTGTGATCAAAAGCTGAATTTTCAGCATCACGACTCCAGTCTTCAGTGTCACGTGATCTTCAGAAATCATTGAAAATATGCCGATCTGCTGCTTCGAGACACGTTTCTGATTATCAGCGACGTTGAACGCAGTCGCGCGGCGCGATAATTTGTGTGGAAACCGTGATGCATCTTATTTTTCAGGATTCACAGATTCGAAAGAACAGCGTTTAGGCTTTCACGAAAAAAGAGAAGAAGAAAAAGTTACCGAATGTTAAAAGCGTTTTACATAAATTTTAAATGACTTTTGCATAGACGTACACATTCAGAATGTGTAGAAATCTCGTTGAGTTGGTGTCCTCGTCTGAAGGTATTTGTGAAGGCATTGTCTGGGTGTGTTAGGAATGTTTATTACAATCTCTCTCCACACTGAGCTCTACAGAAAACATTCAAAATGTCTACTTGGCTTTGGCATGAAGTGATGGAGCTGCAGCAGTTTGGTGATGTGTCTTCCTCGAAGGTGAATTTATCTTTATATTAATAGCATTTCCCCCCAGCAGTGACACAATAGCAGAAATACCGGTTGAACAGCAGCTTTGGTTTAGAGAGCAGAATGAGTTCTGGGCGATCTAACACGCACAAACACGCGTGTGTGAACCGGTTTCGTCGTGTGTCACTCTCACTGAAGTGTTATCAATTTGTCGTTTTACAAATTGGCACAAAAATGGAATTTCCAGTTTTTATTAGTTATATATATATGTATATGTGTGTGTGTGTGTGTATGTATACAGTAGTCAACATTTGAAGTGGATCAAAAAAATGTATCAAAGTTGTCCTAACACAAGAACACATTTTGGTTTTAGGACAACTTTGATGAAAGGTTTTGATCCACTTCAAATGTTGAGTACTGTGTGTGTGTGTGTGTGTGTATATATATATATATATATATGTGTGTGTATATATAGTGCCCTCCATAAGTACTGTTTGCTGTGGAGTCAAGACATTTGCAAATATGATTAAAAGATGAATATGAGATTATTGGGTGATTCAACACATAGATGTTTTACCAAATAAAAAGGACAGCACTTTTAGGTTCATCCCACTATCTGATGTGAGCACAAGTATTGGAGCAGTTGCCTCACAGTTCTCTGTAAGTGATCGGCTGTGTCCCGTTGCATTAATTCTTCAGATATTAAAAGCAGGGAATGTGTGGTATCAGTTATATCCGTAGCTTCTGCATTCGATGACGACACACGCAAACCAGGATGAAGATGAGAGAAAAGCAAGCAATTTGGATGCTAAAAGAAAAGAGGAAGTCAATTAAAAACAAAGAGCGTGGAGAAATCAAGAGTTTGGAAACCATCAGCAACTAACAACGACCTGATCGGCAATGACAGACAAATCATAAAAGCTGAGAAAATGAACCGTAAAATCACCAACAACCTCCAGAAAGCTGGGTGATGCTCTGACAATCTACTGTGCGCAGGAGACTTCGACACAGAATTACAGAAGCTACAGCAAGATGCAAAACTCTGAACAGCAACAAAATGTAATGATTTAATGTATGATGGCAGCAGCTGAATGAATTTAGAAGGGTACAAAATCATCTTGGCTACCAATATTCAAGAAAAGGCCACCAGACTCATCAGAAAGCGCTTCATATTGCATCAGGACAATGACCCGAAACACCCTGCCAGTTCAGTCGAGGAGGTTATCAGGGCAAAGAAACATAGAGTCTTAGATTACCCAAATCAATCTCCAGATTTAAATCTGACTGAACATCTAAAGGCAGAAACTCCCCAAAACAAGCAACCGCTGGAATTGGCTGCATTAAAGGCTGAGAAACGCATTTCAAAGGATAAGATCCAGAGTCTGGTGATGTCTGTGTGATCGCACGCACTAAATAATAGCTTTTAATCTTTTACAGTAACTGTTCCAATACTTATGCTCGCATATGAACTCTAAAAGTGCTGTCCTTTTTGATTTGGTAAAACATGTATGTGTTGAAACGGCTAATAATAAAATGTGGCATTCTGTAGTTTTGTCTCATATTCATCTAAAAGTACATGTAATGTGTCAAGGTTGCAGATTTTGCCTAAAGTTATCACTCAGTGGGGACCAGCTAGTGGTGCACAAAATGCTGCTAATGTAAAAATTTGCTGTCGCTGGGGTATATTTGTAGCAATAGCCAACAATACATTGTATGGGTCAAAATTATACATTTCTCTTTTATGCCAAAAATCATTAGGATATTAAGATCATGTTCCATGAAGATATTTAGTAAATCTCCTACCGCAAATATATCAAAACTTAATGTTTGATTAGTAATATGCATTGCTAAGAACTTCATTTGAACAACTTTAAAGATGATTTTCTCAATATTTAGATTTTTTTGCACCCTCAGATTCCAGATTTTCAAATAGTTGTATCTCTGCCAAATATTGTCCGATCCTAACAAACCATACATCAATGGAAAGTTTATTTATTCAGCTTTCAGATGATGCATAAATCTACATTTTTATGACTGGATTTGTGGTACAGGGTCACATACTGTATTATGATAGATAATATTTTATTTTTAGCATATCTAATGAACATGGGATTTGTGCATTTATTGTTTTGTTTGTTTTTTAATGTAATAATTTGTTTAATAATTGTAGCTGAAAATAATCAGACATGAGTTGAATCATGTGTGTGTGTGTGTCAGGTTTCACAGTCTGATCTGGGTGGCGTTTGATATGGAGGTGAAGGGCTCGTCCGGGCGGCTCATCGGCGGCAGTGAGAGCGGAAGCGTGACCGTCTTCAGCCCCGACGCTATTCTCAGCGCGGGAGAGGACGCCGTGATCGGACAGTCCAACAAACACACAGGCCCTGTGCACGCGCTCGACTACAACCGCTTCCAGGTACAGCTCAGACTCTCGCTTAACATCCGATCACATCCGCTGACGCTTTCACAAACACACGCGTGTTTCCTCCGCATCAGAGTAACCTCATCGCCTCCGGAGCCAGCGATTCAGAAATATACATCTGGGACTTGAACAACTTCAGTAATCCCATGACGCCGGGCACAAAGTCACAGGTAGGAGCCTTTCTTTCAGTTCTGTATTGTCTGGTCAGTGTTCCCAGCATCGTAAAGTGACTGCGTTTGTCTCTGTCTCTTCAGCTCTGTGAGGTAAGCGGTTGTTGGTTTTTGTGAGGGTTTGTGGTGGTTTTGCTGTGGTTTGGGTTTTGATTGACCTCTTCTCTAACCATTCATCTCACTAAACAATGGGTTACTACCTAAAAACACAGTTCATCTGAGTGTGTTTGGTTGTTTTGAACAGTAATGAATTGCAGTAACTGCATTAAATCTTCTCCTGCTGGTTTGTGGGAAAGTCACAGATTCTCTGGGGGGTTTAGCTGCATGCTTGAGCATGTCACTAAAAATGTATATATTTTAATATTAGAATGGGTGTCTACATGGGCTTAGATAGATATATGCAGTTGATAAATATTAAAATGTACACTTTAATATGATAAAGGTTGGCTACATGGGCTTAGATAGATATACTGTATGAGGTCACTATATATTTATTCATTGATATATTTTAATATTATAATGGGTGTCTAACTGGGTATATATAGATATGAGGTCATTAATGATTAAAACATGTATTTAAATATTATAATGGGTGTATAAATGGATATAGATGGATATGAGGTCACTAATATTATAATGGGTAGCTAAATTGGTATAGATATATATGGGGGTCACTAAATATTAAAAAAAAAAAAAAAAAATTATATATATATATATATTAATGGATGACTAAAATGGTATATAGATATATGAGGTCATTAAATATTAAAATATGTATATTTTAATATTATAATTAATGGGTATAATGAAAAAAGGCGGCACACTTAAGCTGATGTTTGGAGTTTACTGTTTTCATTATCAATATTATTTTGTGGAGGACCCTGTTTGAAAGTTTTTCCAGTGATGTGCGTGCTTTTGTTTTTATTACATTTTTTTTTATTTTTATTTTTTTTACTGAACTGGTTAAATGGACATATGTATGGACGTATATGAGGTCACTAAATATTAAAATTGAAATATTTTAATATAATGATTGGCTAAATATATCTATATATAAGGTTACTAAATATTAAATTGAATAAATTATAATGATTGGCTAAATGGGTATATATCTATATACGAGTTCACTAAATATTAAATTTAATAAATTATAATGATTGGCTAAATGGGTATATATCTATATATGAGTTCACTAAATATTAAATTTAATAAATTATAATGATTGGCTAAATGGGTATATATCTATATATGAGTTCACTAAATATTAAATTTAATAAATTATAATGATTGGCTAAATGGGTATATATATCTATATATGAGGTCAGTAAATATTAAAATATATGTATTTTTTTGTGATTTTTAAAATATTTTTTTATTTGAAATAATAACATTACAGAGCTTGAATAACAGTGTAAATACCAAGGAAAGAAGAAAAAAAACAAGTACAGTAAATAATACTTCAGGGTAACTTAAAAGGAACATGCAAATTACCACACAGAATAATGCATCTTCAATTTAAAATATATTTTATTATAATGTTTGGGTTTTGATTAACCTCTTTAAAATCTCTTTGTAAAGTTCAGCTGACTAAACAATGGGTTGCTACCTAAAACCAGTTCTGGGACAGTGTTTTTGGGATGTTTTTGTGAGTGTTTTGTGTGAAGTCTCAGGCGTTGTGCTGGTTCTGTCGTGTGTTAGCCGGCGGAGGACGTGAGCGTGGTGGCGTGGAACAGTCAGGTGCAGCACATACTGGCCTCCGCAAACCCCAGCGGGAAAGCCATCGTCTGGGATCTGAGGAAGAACGAGCCCATCATCAAAATCAGTGACCACAGCAACAGGGTGAGAGCGTGCACACTAGGGCTGGGTTTTGACACAAATTTCACGATTCGATTCTCATTCACAAGCTTGCGATTCGATTCAATTACTGATTCGATTCTCATTCACAAGCTTGCAATTCGGTTCAATTACTGATTGGATTCTCATTCACAAGCATTCGATTCGATTACTGATTCAATTCTCATTCACAAGCATTCGATTCGATTACTGATTCAATTCTCATTCACAAGCATTCGATTCGATTCAATTCTCAATCACAAGCTTTCGATTCGATTACTGATTCGATTCAATTCTCATTCACAAGCATTCGATTCGATTACTGATTCGATTCTCATTCACAAGCATTCGATTCGATTACCGATACGATTCGATTACTGATTCGATTCTCATTCACAAGCATTCAATTCTCATTCACAAGCATTCGATTCGATTACTGATTCGATTCTCATTCACAAGCATTCGATTCGATTACCGATACGATTCGATTACTGATTCGATTCTCATTCACAAGCATTCGATTCTCATTCGCAAGCATTCGATTCGATTACTGATTCGATTCTCATTCACAAGCATTCGATTCGATTACCGATTCGATTCGATTACTGATTCGATTCTCATTCACAAGCATTCGATTCGATTACTGATTCGATTCTCATTCACAAGCATTCGATTCGATTACCGATACGATTCGATTACTGATTCGATTCTCATTCACAAGCATTCGATTCTCATTCACAAGCATTCGATTCGATTACTGATTCGATTCTCATTCACAAGCATTCGATTCGATTACCGATACGATTCGATTACTGATTCGATTCTCATTCACAAGCATTCGATTCGATTACTGATTCGATTCTCATTCGCAAGCTTGCGATTCGATAACCGGTTCAATTCAATTCAGTATCAATTATTTTGGATATATATCAGGTACAGTACATACCAAATTTTCTCAAGGAAAAACATCTCTCAACTAATGCTGTAAAATATACATGAGAGTCAGTTGGTACTACATTACTATACTATTAAAGGTTAAAACTGACTGATTTGTTAAAATTACACTTAATGAAGTTTTAAAATAATAAAGTTACAATTACATAATAATATTTCTACTTCAATTCGTTTTTTTTAATATATATATATATACAATGGTGGCTGTCATAACTTGATGGATTTATTCAAACATAAATTAAACATTGAAGAACAGTACAATTTATAATGAATATGTTATATGGTGCATATATTTAGCAAAATGCCCCTCTGTACAGTTTATTTTTCTGGCTGATTAATGAGTTTATGGTCACGAATATGTTTTTCTGAGGTAAATGTGACGTTACGTGTATTGTTTACAATCCGTTATATTGACGTCTTTGCGCAGCTGAAACACTGATTGAGAGATTATATGAGACGGGATACGGATTGTAAAGTTGTACTCTTTCTTTTAACGTGCCTTCGGATGTTTAGTCATGTTTATTTTGTGCTATAACTAGTAATAAAGCGGAGGAGATAATCAGTTCACGTCTGTTGAACTGAGGCGCTACAGCGATCACGCCACATTAAACAGCGCCAAAACTGCATTTATTGTTTGAATACTGCAATGCAATGGACAGAATTTGAAATCTGAGACTTTGTTTCATATTAAAAGTACCCAAGCACAGAGCTTATTGCGATATATTGCATGGGAAGTGCCCTTCAACGTTCCGTCCATTAACTGAACACAGGCTAGACTAATCGATTCTTGGGATTTAAGAATCGATATCGTTCCGTAAAAATGAGAATCGATTAATATCGAGATGTGTGTGTCAGATGCACTGCTCGGGGATGTTGTGGCATCCAGATGTGGCCACTCAGCTGCTTCTGGCATCAGAGGACGACAGACTTCCGGTCATACAGATGTGGGACCTTCGGTTTGCCACCTCGCCTCTCAAAGTCCTGGAGAGCCACACCAGGTAGAGATTCACACAAACCCTGTCAGATTCAACAGATTCATTCAGGTCACGTCTCCACGAAAACACTCTTCTCAATGTTCCAGAGGGATTCTGTCCATCTCGTGGAGTCAAGCCGATCCGGAGCTTCTTCTGAGCAGCGGCAAAGACAACCGGATCCTGTGCTGGAACCCAAACACCGGAGAGGTGCGTCAGTCACACCTGCCGCTTTTCTACATTTGTCGACACTTCTATCCTAAGTGACTTGTTACGTGTCTCTACTGTGTCTTTTTTATCTGATTAGTTTGAATCTTTTTTAAAGATTGATTTTCACAGACACAGTATGAACAAACAAAATAAAAACAGATTAGTTTAAAACATAATTTCATTACGGTTACATTTTTTAAATACTTAAAAATTAAATAGTTCTGTTAAAAGGTATGTTGTTTTAAAAAATAATGCATTTTATTAGTTGTTGTTAAATATAATATGTAATGTATTATTATTATTATTAGGGTTAAATGTCTCTACTGTCATTTTTGTGTGGTTAATATTTTGAATAAAAAAACTTTCAACAGATCATAGTTACAGTATTATTAAGTTAAAGAGATGTTAATTTATACCAAAAATAATAATGCATTTTATTATTAATAATCATATATAATATATAAGAAAATCTACATTTTATTATTGTTGTTATTATTATTATTATTTTATAGAATAAATAACATCATAAAATATAACAATATTGCATTATTTTTAGTACAATTTAACATAGCTATTTATGTAATATTATATATAATGTATTATAAAATCTGCATTTTATTATTATTAAAATATAGAATAAATAACTAAATAATAATAAATATATATATATATAATAAATGTAGTAATTGTATTATAAAATCTGCATTTTATTATTATTATTAAAATATAGAATAAATAACTAAATAATATGTAATATATAATACATTTAGTAATTGTATTATAAAATCAGCATATTATTATTATTACTATTAAAATATAGAATAAATAACTAAATAATAATAAATAAATAATAATAATAATAATAATATTTTGTTTTTTACTAACTTTAATAATTGTAATAATTTTCTCAAACAACTTTTTACCAGGATTAATGAAATCATTAAAAATCCATCAGTGTGGGATCTTCAGATCGCATTGCACATGCACTGAGCATCATGCCTCGTCTCTGGTGTTTCAGGTGATTTACGAGCTGCCGACAGCCAATCAGTGGTGTTTCGATGTGCAGTGGTGTCCTCGTAACCCCGCCCTCCTGTCAGCCGCATCGTTTGACGGACGGATCAGTGTGTACTCTGTGATGGGAGGACGTCTTCAGCAGCAGCAGCACAGCACGGTGGACCAGGTGAGATTATGGGAACATTTAACCTGCTTTTCTTTGAGGAATGATGATCACATGATCTCTCTCTCTGTTCTTAGATCTCGGCTTCGTTTGACACCAGCGACCCGTTTGGAACCGGTCAGACTCTTCCTCCTCTGCAGGTTCCTCAGCCCTCAGTCGAAACCACCATCATCCCTCCGCTAAAAAAGCCGCCCAAGTGGGTACGGAGGCCCGTAGGAGCATCTTTCGCGGTGAGTATTACAGAGACATTGAGAAATCTGGTAAGATGTGTCTGATGAAAAATGTTTGTCAGCAAAGTTTTTTCCCCTGACTAAGACGAGACGATAATAAGGTCATTAAACGATAACTGAGACTATATCAGCATGCAATATTGTTGACGAAAATGTTGTTAAAAGAACAAAAACTTCACGTTTGCGGTTGCCAGATATAGATAAGAGCTCAAATCCCCCAATCAAAGCTTTTCTCTCTGCTTTTTGCTTTATACAGTCTGGCAACCATTCACACACGCTCTCTCATGATTTGAAAACACAGACATAAAATACTGTACAAGTAAGCTGGATTTCAGCGATGTCTGTTTAAATGAAAGCGTCATTCAGCAGTCTGTGTTCTGTCAGGGATCTCCACTTTATTGTTTGCTGATTGTAACGTTATTTACGCAACCTCTGTGCGACAATAATGTCTTTTTTGCCGTTGTTTTAAAATAGAAACATTGGGCTAATGCAATTTGGAATTATTGTAAAATAAATTTCCCAAGTTAGAACAATCATTGCAATTAAAATTGAGCAAAATAATAATTTTTAACATTATACAGAAAGATGAAGATTTGTAAGTTTACGCTGACTAAAATGCTCAAACGTATTTAGTCGACCAAAACTAAAACAGGACAAGTTTACTAAACGTGACCCTGGAGCACAAATCCAGTCATAAGGCTCAATTTTGTGAAATTGAGATTTATACATCATCTGAAAGCTGAATAAATAAGCTTAACATTGATGTGTGGTTTGTTAGGATCGGACAATATTTGAAAATCTGGAATCTGAGGGTGCAAAAAAATCTAAATATTGAGAAAATCATCTTTAAAGTTGTTCAAATGAAGTTCTTAGCAATGCATATTACTAATCAAACATTAAGTTTTGATATATTTACGGTAGGACATTTACAAAATATCTTCATGGAACATGATCTTTACTTAATATCCTAATGATTTTTGGCATAAAAGAGAAATGTATAATTGTGACCCATACAATGTATTGTTGGCTAATGCTACAAATATCCCCCAGCGACTTAACACTGCTTTTGTGCTGCAGGGACACACATATGATAAAAAATAAAAGTTACATTTGACACCAGACTAAGACTAAATAAAAAAATAAGTAGCTGACAAAATGAACACTGTTGAGCTTCCTGTGAGTCTGTGCTTGCTTCTGTCTCCTCTAGTTCGGAGGGAAGCTGGTGACGTTTGAGAGCCCTAATGTGGCTCCGCAGCAGCAGCAGCCAATACGGCGACAGGTGCATGTGAGTCAGGTGACCACAGAGACGGAGTTCCTCCAGCGCTCGGACGAGCTGCAGGCCACTCTACAGTCAGGATCCTTCAGCAGCTACTGCCACGGCAAGATCAGCAGCGCCCCGTCGGACGCCGAGCAGGACATATGGAGGTTCCTCATGGTACAAACATTCACATTTACACACAACTACAACTCCACATGTGACCTGGACCCTGGAGCACAAAAGCAGTGTTAAGCAGTACAGGTATATTTGTAGCAATAGCCAACAATACATTGTATGGGTCAGAATTATCCATTTCTTTATTATGCCAAAAATCATTAGGATATTAAGTAAAGATCATGTTCCATGAAGATATTTAGTAAATTCCATACCTAAAACGTAATATGCATTGCTAAGAACTTCATTTGGACAACTTTAAAGATGATTTTCTCAATATTTAGATTTTTTTGCACCCTCAGATTCCAGATTTTCAAATAGTTGTATCTCAGCCAAATATTATCCTATCCTAACAAACCATACATCAATGGAAAGATGATTTATTCAGCTTTCTGATGCAGTTCACAAATTGTTCCCTTATGATTGGTTTTGTGCTCCAGGGTCACAAATGTCATTCCAACTCTTATTTACTAGGGCTGGGACAATAAATCGATGCATTGCGATTCGTGGATCGATTCTGAGATTATCGGAATGCATTGTAATTCTCTCTGGAATCGATTCTGAGCTTAGTTTTTAACAGTAGATGGCGCTCTAGCTTAGTTTTTAACTGTACACTCAAATGCTCATGAATAAGAGTGTGTGTGTGTTCGGCTGAGTAATGTAAGTGGTTAAATGTACTTGCACATAGGCTTTTATGCTTTATGATGAGATTAATGTAAACACAGCCCACTGTGAACATCCTTGTAATTCGCTTCAACCTTTTCTAACTTTATGAATGATTATTTTAGGTTCAGGTGGTGCGTGTGTAAGGAACTGGAAGCAAGCAGAATACGCCTAAAAGCACGCAGTGCCATCTGCTGTTAAAAACTAAGCTCAGAATCGATTCAAGAGAGAATCACGATGCCTTCGGAAAATCTCAGAATCGATGCAGAATCATTTCTCGATTCGCGATGCATTGATTTATTGTCCCAGCCCTATTATTTACTTTCTTCTGCGAAACACAAACTGAGATGCCACAAAACCCGGCTTCATTCAACCTAATGAAACGCATAGTTAACACAGTGTCTTAAATCACTATAGTGCACTACATCCCAATACTGTTTCAGGGGGTCTTAAAAAGTCTTAATTCACCCTATGAAGGCCTAGAAAGAATCTTAAATCAGAGCCAGAAGTCTAAAATTCATAAAGGCATGGCAAATAAATGTTGCACGCACTTCAAAACATGAGCATTTCGTATCTATCTTTTTGTCTTTTTAATACAAGTCTCCTTAAATCAGGATGCATTTGCTTGAGATGCAAAATGTTTTGAAAAAAAGATATGATGTCTGAAAAAATTTAGCAAAATTGTCTAGTTCAGATACGGATTTAGCATCTTTTATAATGTTGGGTAGGGCTGCACGATTTGAAATCTATTTGTGATTTTTCTGATTAAAAATTATGATATTAAAATGTGATAAAAAAAATCATTTGTAGAGCTGTACATTTTGGCCAATATGTTGTTGTTTTTAATAATAATAATAATTGCAATAATTATTATTGCTAAATAAAATCTAAAAAGAATATACCATTGAAATATTTCACTGTAAAATAATATTAATAATTACTTTTTACGTTACAATACTAATTATCTAAGCTTTTATTTATTTGATGAAAACTGCAGGAAGCCCTTAAAGCTTCTCTGTTATTAATAACTGCTTAAGAATTGTTTTATTTCGGATTCAAGAGAGCATTTGATTAGACAGAAAATCAGACAGAATGATGTCTTTTTAAAAAAAATTGAGTTCATGTGTTCCCTGGGAATCGAACCCATGACTTTGCTGTTGCACGCACCGGAATAGAGAATATAGATCATCTTTAAGCTGTCATATTCATGCTAAAATCCACAGAGAACTGATGCATGAATCAGTTTGAGGTGAGATGCATGACTGTTCTGTGGTGTTTTTAACAGGTGAACTTTGAAGATGAAGCGCGTGTGAAGTTTCTGCGGCTGCTGGGCTTCAGTAAAGACGAGCTGCAGAGGAAGGTATCGCATCAAACTACAGCACTGTCAACATTCGGATTCATCCACTAGTCATTATATTAGATGAGAGCGGGGTAAACTGTGCCACCTATGGGCAGAAGGTGTCCTGTAAAATAAGACATTTGTTCTAAATGCAAGACAAAATAATCAATTTTGTAATTACTAAAAACTAACCCACCTCATTACTTTTCAGATGTTTTGCCATGAGAATCATGAATAATGCATGTTCTTCAGTGACCAGGAGATATTACGCTCCCATACTGACAAAAAATGGCCATAACAGTTGTTCATATGACTTATGCACTATATTCCGAGTTTTACGACTAATAATAATTAAAATTAGACTACTAATAATAACGATAATAAGATAAGAATACTACTACTAATAATAATAATAACAACAAAAACAACAATAATAATAATAAAAATAGCTAATGCTAATAAGAATGCTTATAATATTAACTAATAATATTTATTAATAATTTTTTAGTCATTATTCTTATTAAAATATTGTGTTAGTCTTAGTTATTAAATAATAATTCATTATTTTAATGTTTAGTCTTATTATTTTTATTATTATTTTTATTATTATTATTAAATTCTAATATGTATTAAATATTAAATTACTAATAAAAATTATTAGTATTTAATTTTTTTTATTAGTCTTAATTATTATCAATAATTATTATTATTTGTATTATTAGTCACAATATTCTTTAAATTATTATAATTAGTCTTCGTCTATTTTTATTCTAGATGATGCGGATGATGTGAGAGGATAGGGCCGTGTATCGGCAAAAATCTGGCGATACGATACGTATCACGATACAGGGGTTGCGATACGATATATTGCGATACTGTAAGCAAGACGATACATTGGATATTTCTTAAAACATAAAAAACATTTTGCCACTGTTTAAGTTCAGAGATAAGAAGAGTGCTATCTAGCGATCGGGATATAAACCCAAAACGAAACCATGAATCTTTATTGCATTTTTGTGAATCGATACAGTATCGCCAAACTAAATATCGCGATACTCATGTGTATTGATATTTTCTTACACCCCTATGAGAGAAACAGACCCATAATTTTTGAGTGAAGCTCTAATTCTAGCCTCTATTTGTGCAGATCTCCGCGTGTTTGGGGAGGAAGCTTCATCCGAACGGTTTAGACGTGAATGATCTGGCTGAGAAGATGCAGACGCTTTCTGATCAGGTGTGTGTCAGCTGCGCTTTAAATCATTGCATGCATGCGAGAAATCTCATGTTGTGCTGTATCTGATGTTGAATCGTCCAATCAGAGAGCAGATGAGTCAGACGGTTTGTCCGGCCGTGAGTCTCCGGCTGATTTCTTCAGTCAGCTACCAAAGAAAGAGAAAGACCGAGCGCCCTTCCAGATCCCCGTGTCCTCAGGTGAGCGTCTCTGAATGACACGCGTGTTATGATATTGATGTTCAGATATGAATGTGGTGCTGTGTTGAGCAGATACGGACGGTCTGATCAGTCAGGCTCTGTTGGTGGGGAACTTCGAGGCTGCGGTGGATCTGTGCTTGAACGACGGCCGTTTCGCCGAAGCCATCCTCCTGTCAATCAGCGGAGGGGAGGAGCTACTGAAGAAGACCCAGCAACGCTACCTCCGCCAACAGACCAACAGCGTCTCCATGGTAACCGCTTATGATCATTAGCATCTCTGCATGAAGTCGTTTTAGTTGCAAACTTTATCAGTATTCACTTCCATCTCCACTGTAAGTGTTATTTAATTGTTTTCTATTTATTATTATTATTATTATTATTTGTAGTAGTAGTAGTAGTAGTAGTAGTTGTTGTCTTATTAAAATATTTTTAATAGTAATAATAAAAATATGACTTTTTATAACTATAATAATTTAAAAAGTATTATTTGTTCTTATTAGTCTAGTTAGTCTTATGTTATTATTATTATTATTGAATATAATATTAAAATGACTAATAATAACAATTAGAATACTACTACTACTTCAAACAATAATAATAACATTTATAATTAGTTTTATATTTATATACTTGTTATATTATAATATATATTATAAAACATTTGTTATATTATGAAGTTATTGTTGTTAGTATTGTTATTAGTCGTTATTCTTATTATTGATTATAAGACGACTAATAACAACACGAATAATTAAATAATATAATAATATATATTAAATAATAATTTATTATTTTTGTTATTAGTCTTATTTTTTTATTAAATTAAATTGTTATTATTATTGTTTATTATTAGTCTTAGTTATTATCAGTAATTATCATTATTAATATTGTTATTATTTGTAGCAATTTCTTATTAGTCATTATTATTATTATTGTTTTTATTAGTCACAATATTCTTTAAATTACTGTTATTATTAGTCACAGTATTATTATTATTATTATTATTAGTCACTGTATTATTATTATTATTATTATTAGTCACTGTATTATTATTATTAGTCACTGTATTATTATTATTATTATTAGTCACAGTATTATTATTATTATGTATTAATGAGTTGTTTTCCCCCGTCAGCTGATCTCGTCAGTGGTGACGCAGAACTGGCGTGATATCGTCCAGAGCTGTGAGCTGGATAACTGGAAGGAGGCGCTAGCGGCTCTGCTGACCTACGCTAACCCCGAGGCGTTCGCTCCTCTCTGCGGTGAGAGCATCACGAGTCTAACCGCAGTCTCTTGATTAGTCTGCTGCTGCTGACAAACACACTTCTGCATCAGTATAGAGTATAAGAGCTCTGAATGCAGCTCGTCCAATCAGAGCTCAGAGGCTGGAGTGATTGACAGCTCTGTGTGTGTGTGTAGATACTCTGGGTGCTCGTCTGCAGGCTGAAGGCACAGAGAAGTGCTGTCTGCAGGCCTGTCTGTGCTTCATCTGCTCGGGGAACATCGAGCGTCTGGTGGAGTGCTGGACGTCACAGAGAGACTGTTCTTCTCCGCTGGCGCTGGAGGTCACACACACGCACTCTTCACGCTTATATTGAGTGAATGCTGTCGTGCGCTGACGTCTGTGTTCACGTGCGTCTGCAGGATCTGGTGGAGAAGGTGATGATCCTGCGCAAGTCGATCGAGCGTCTGCGTAGCGGCGAGGTTTGTGTTCAGAGCTCAGCGCTGACTGAGAAGCTCATCCAGTACTCCAGCATCCTGGCATCACAGGGCAGCTTGGGTTCAGCGCTCCGCTACCTGCCTGGCAGCCCAGACCAGGTGCACACACTAATACACATTTACATCTGTGCCCCTGCAGCACAGAAGCAGTGTTAAGTCGCTGAGGTATATTTGTAGCAATAGCCAACAATACATTGTATGGGTCAAAATTATCAATTTTTCTTTTATGCCAAAAATCATTAGAATATTAAGTAAAGATCATGTTCCATGAAGATATTTTGTAAATCTCCTACCGTAAATATATCAAAACTTAATTTTTGATCAGTAACATGCATTGCTAAGAACTTCATTTGAACAACTTTAAAGATGATTTTCTCAATATTTAGATTTTTTTGCACCCTCAGATTCCAGATTTTCAAATATTGTCCTATCCTAACAAACCATACATCAATGGAAAGATTATTTATGCAGATTTCGGATGATGTATAAATCTCAATTTAAAATAACAATATTTACAGTGATGTGGGTGGTAAGTGTGTTTGTGTGGTCTAGGCTGGTGTTCAGATGTTAAGAGAGCGACTGTCGCATGCGAAGGGTGAGATCCTGCAGAGACCACAGCCGTCTGCGCCAGCAGGAGGCACTAAAGCACCGGCAAACACACACACTCCTGAAGCACACACACAGGTGAGACACAGCTCACATACACACACTCCTGCAGCACACACACAGGTGAGACGCACGTGAGTGAGTGAGTGAGTGCGTGAGTGTATGTGTGTGTGTGTGTGAGAGAGTGTGTGTTTACTGACTCCAGTCTCCCATCCCTGTCTGTCTGTGATGATGATCAGCAGAGACTATTTGCTTTCTGATGGCCTTGATGAAATTGTGCGTCCGCTGGATGTTGTGTAAGTCGAGGCTGCTGTTTGCGCGGGGGAGTCTCGTTTGATCTACAGTGCGTTCTCATGCCACATCTGCAGGTTTCCTAACGTGTGTTGTCTTTAGGGAGTTTGTGTTGACACAGAATAAGGTTATAGTTTGATTGCAAATGCTTAACCAGTGACATTATTCTAAAGAGAAATATGTTTGTCTTTGTAATTTCTTAACCAGTGTAATTTTAGTTTAGTTTATATACTATTATAGTATATATTAAAAGTTTGGATTAGCTTTTATTTTTATATTTTCACTTTTCATTTTAACTTTATTTTTAAGTTTTAGTAATTTGACGTGCTTTTGTTATTTATGCGAGTAATATAAAAGATAAATAGAAATAATTGTAAAAAATATAATTAAATTAAAATATTAAATAATGAGTAAAGAAAAATTATAAAATCTAATTAGCTTAATTTTTTTTATATAGTTTAGTTCGTAAAATACTTTGAAATTCTTAAAAAAAAATAGTATTTAGCTTTATATTAAATATTTGTATTAATGTTTATTTCTGTTTAGTTTTAATAATTTTTGTACATCTTAAACTTATTTTTCCAGTTACTGAAATTATTTTCAGTTACTAATTTTTCAGTACTAAAATTAAACTCAAAAATGAATTTTAAAAAATTCTGTTTAATTTGAGATTTTATTGGTTTGTTTTATATGAGTAATTTTAGTACTTCATCTTAAAAACATATTTCAGTTAGTTCCCATTTCATCTCAATTTAATTTTTTTTAATAATAGTTTTTCATCTGATATTTGTTATTTTATTTCAGCTATATTTAAAAAAATTTTAGTTAACAGCACTGCAATAACTGGTAATAGCTCTGCCTTGAACGGCTTTTCTTGTTCATATCATGTATTGGGTGAGGTTAACCAGTAATCCAGCAGTTATTTAGGTGTTGTGTGTGTTGTAATGTGTGTTCAGGGGCCCTACGGATCCGCAGCTCCTCCTCAGATGCAGCAGATAATGCCCCGTCTCTTCACTCCTCAGCCGCGGCCCGATCCTGCCGCTCCTGCTGGAGCTCCACCGTCGAGCCTCAGACCCTGTGTCTACCCACAACACCCTGCCACAGCTCCGGGTACCTGTCAATCAAACACCATTCATAATATCAGAATCAGAATGAGCTTTATTGCCAGGTATGTTTACACATACAAGGAATTTGTTTTCGTGATAGAAGCTTCCACAGTGCAACAGAATGACAGCGACAGAACAAAAAACACAGAAAATAAAATATACAAAAAAATAGAACAAGTAAATAAGGAATAAAAATATATAAATCGACAATTGTATGTGCAGGTTTATTACATTAGACCGTTTTTGTATGTACAGGTACTGTATATTATGTGCAAATTTGAGGTGTAGGCTGAGTATGAGTGTTAGATAAATAAGTGTATGAGTGAATAAATAGTGTGTGTTCCACAGTTATTGTCAAGTGTTCATGAGATGGATGGCCTGAGGGAAGAAACTGTTCCTGTGTCTGGTCGTTCTGGTGCTCAGAGCTCTGTAGCGTCGACCAGATGGCAACAGTTCAAAGAGGGAGTGTGCTGGATGTGAGGGGTCCAGAGTGATTCTGCCAGCCCTTTTGCTCACTCTGGAC